>JAZKJV010004072.1:0-133170 GCA_037367405.1 Ottelia alismoides | reverse complement strand
TAGTAGGGTTTGGTTTTACTTTATATATATATATATATATAAGTTGTTATTTTTCATGATTTTTCATTGATTGTGGTTAGTATTATGTAATAATGCATTTGGCTTTATGCTAATTGATGTTATCATGAATTTATTAAAAATTCCATGAAGTTTGTGTTTATGTGCATATGAATAGATTCACAATTCAACTCCTTATTATGCATCATTTAATGTGGTGTTATTATCTATATTTGTTTACAACTTAACAATACATAATTATCACATTTTCATTATTAGTCTTTTTTTGATATTTTTCTCATTTTAGTTGATTTTTGTATGTTTTTGCTTAATAATTTTGATCAAAATTTAGGCATAAAATATATGAATCATAGATACATCATCAGTGAATTTGGGCATTTTATGATGGATTTTCCGCACAAGATTAATAATAAAGTGTCAAAGCCACCTCTCAGATGTGAGATCAATTGTGATATGAGATATGCCTTGTAGAGACATGCTTTGTAGTGAATGTATTTACACCCTCTAGAGCAATTGTGCAATCTTTTTCCTACCTTTCCACTAGTGTTAACCTCGTTATTGGAAAATTACTCTTAACATTACCTTTTATGTGGACCGAACATATGTTCTTGAGCTGCCGCCGACATACTTGCTCTTAACTTGCACTCTTGAGAGATTTGAGGGATATAATACTTTTGTATGCATGTTGTTTTTGCCTTGTTCGTGCATGTTATCTTTTGAGGACATGGATTGTATATATCATGGAATTGATAAATGTGAATGAATGCAACCTTTATTTCCATTACAATTGTTATTTTTCTATGATTTTATGTTTCATATGTAGATCTAATATACAGGAGATGGGTTTGCCAATTATCAAGATTAGGGAGTAGAGGAAAATTGTGTATGTCGGTGTCCCCACAATGGGTGGGGCACCACATGCATATTAATAACAAGCACAATAGCAATAATATTAGAACTCGAACAAGGATGGGAGTCTGCAAATAAATTAATTATAACTAAAGCTAAATTACACGAGGAGAGATTCTCTAACAAGTTATTACTCAAAGAGCAATTGAGGCTTGGGGAGAGCTTGATGAGCATATGCGGTAGTAGTTTTTGCTCTCAAGATGTCAAATACTAAAATGATATTTTCAACACAATAAAAATGTATATGGAAATTATGTATACTAAGTTGATTTTTTGTGTTGACAGAATATAAGTTATTTATAAAGAAAATACAGTTGTTATAGAGCTATAAAGCCACTAGGTCATGAGAGGGATCTAAAACACGGAAGACTCAACGTTTGAATTTTTTAGAAAGTATAGTAGATTGATAAGGTCACACAAAGTAATCAATAAGTATAATGCTCTTGATAAATCATACTATATGGACCGATCTATTTGTAACCATTGGGACTTCATCTGAATTTAGAATATCTAATAACAAAGGCTGGTCGAGTATGGAAATAGTTGATATATAAGTAGGTAATCGACCATATATGAATGTTGATCAATCATGTCATAAATAGTAGTAAAAGTTGATCGATCATGTTTATTGGTTGATCGATCGACAAGTGGAGAGTAACAAAGGTTGAACGATCATATCACTTGGATTGATCGATCAATTCCAAGAAAATACTTTCTTGCTTGAACTGACTTGGTTGGTACATGTAAGATTATATGTGTGCATGCATGTTTATCTATGGGATTGATCCTAAACAAAAAATATTACAGTAAATAAAGAGAAGCTATCCTAAACAAAAAATATTACAGTAAAAAATATTACAGTAAACAAAAAATATTACAGTAAATAAATATGCTCCACACTCACCAAAGTTTTTGCTAGAAATGTCATCGGAAAAAGTTATCCAATCGATGATCAGAAGGCACCATCCCAAAGAGGATGATGAGGTCATCATTGTGGTGATACCCGTTGACGAGTCGCTAAATATGATATTTAATTCGTGTTCGTTGTGGTACGTGTACTTAGCGATTCGGTCAGAACCGAGAGAAGATCTCCGTGAAGAGTGTCTCGGCTTAATTTATATCCCGGGCAAGTCCGGGGTCGAACACAGGGAGGCAAAGGAACAACTTTGGGGTTAATTCGAAAATAAAGATTTTAGATTTCCAGTGCGGTATTTTTTTATATTTTTTTATGCAACAAGAATACAAATGCAAGTGAATCAAGACACTTAGAAAACACAAACAAGGCCAAATTAATTTTAATGAAAAAGAAGTCCAATTTAGCCAATTCGTATTTTTCCTAAAATCCTAATCTAGTGATGAATGCAAAACATATTTTTTTAGAATTTTAGGGGTTAAAATGCAATAATGAAAAATGCACACTTTTTATGGGTTTTTTCGCAATTTATCATACAAACAGAAAGCAAAAATTATGAAAAAATTACTGGAACTAAAAGATGATGCAAGGAAGCTACAGTAATATTTTTAGAATTTTTTGACAAGTTATGAATTTTTTATGGATTTTTAGTGGAAACAGAGTGACAATGAGTAATTAATTCCTAATTAATCCACGTTATCAAACTAATCAAAGTGCAAATTATCTCAAGTAGATATTTAAGCGTACAATACAGGAGATTTGAAATTTCGTAAAAAAGATATACGTGGATTTAATTAAAAATCAAACACTAAATTGACTCTATAAATTATACCAGGCACAAGACAACTCCATTTTGGATGAAATTTGGACAGTAAGTTAATCACTCTTCAAGCATCACATATAATTTTTGTGAAATTTTTAGAGCAACTGTGTGTGAGATATAAATTTAAGAGCTCAATTTGGGTAAAATATATAATAATTCAGTTGAACATTTTTTATTAATTTGCAATATCTCACAAAAATACAAATAAATATCCAAAAGGTAGAGAATTAGTTGCTCAACATCAAACCATTTTTCATTGAATAAAAAGATGCATAAATGAGAGCCAAATTAAAGGTGAAACACATGGTTGTCCTTGCAAAATCAGAAAAACAATATTTACAATAAAGCATGTACAGGGACCATTGCGTAATTACAAAAACTATAAAAAAAATTCTGTAATTTTTACAATAAAATAATAAGAAAAAGTGGACCTTTCTTCTTCCTCCTTGGTACCCGATGGAATGAACCCAAAGGGGAGGAGGATGGCCGGCGGCGTCGGTGCGGTTACGCGTGGCCGGCGGAGGCGCGGAGGGGCGTCGGGAAGGACGGCGGTCGGCGGGCGGTGACGGGGTGGAAGGAGGCCGCGGAGGTGACTTGGACGGCGGCAGTGCGCGTAGCGGCGCGCGTCGGAGGGGGAGGCGCGGCGGTTGTCGGAGAGGACGAAGCGGACGGCGAGGGGCCACGCGGCGGAGGCCTGGTGGCTGAGCGGCGCAGGAGGGCCGCCTGCGGCTGTGGCCTGGAGGCTGCGGCCGGCGCGCCGCTAGTGGGTGGCGGGCGGCGGTGGGTTCTCCCCACCGCTGTCGTTGTTTTTTTTTTGTTTTTTTTGTTTAATTTTTTACTGATTTTTTTAAAAGTTGCTGTACTTTTTTTTAGATTTTAATTAACTTTTTTTAAATTTTTTTTAAAACAGGAAACAAAATATATACAAAATGGGAAGGAGACAACTTGATGGTGGTGATGATATGAAAAGAAAACAAATGGATGATTTTTAGGTGGTGATATGATGTGCTAAAAAAAATTGCAAAAAATAACAAGATGATAAAATGAGAAGGCAAATTACCTACGATGGAGACGATCGCCTATGGTGTGCTCACAAGAGCACGGTCTTCGCTCGAATTGCCGGCGCGCAATGAGCTCAAGCAGCGCGCGATTGCGGCTGCGATGTTGGCCAAAGAACCAACAGATCTCACCGGAGAGAGGGCTGTCGTCGCTCGACCGCGGTTGCGTCGCTGTCACCGATTCAACTCTGGGAACTAGGTTCTCCTACATAAAGATGGATCCAAGGTAAAATGAGGAGAATGACATGTATATAAAGATGATGGAATGAGAGGTTGTTAAAGTGGTGGAGTTGAATGGGAAGTTGTATTATTAATGGAGTTGAATGAGAGGTTTAAAAAATGGTGGAGTTGAATGGAGGTTGGTGGTAAAGAGCTGAATGGTGGTTATTGTAGAGAATGGAAATTAAATAAATAAATGAAATAAAGTTGGCTACTTTAATTACAATAATTTAAAAAAAAGAAGACAAAAAGTGGAGAATTTACAAGGGAAGACAAACAACATGTACATATATATTTTTTACTTTTCTAATATGTATTTTTTTGTCTTTTTAATAAGAGATATTTACAACAGAAAAATACTATAAAATAATATAATTAAAATACAAAACAATCATGATATTTTTTGTATTTTTAGTAATTATGAAAGATACAATAAAAATTAAAGAAAGAATGAATATATACAAGGTATACAATGTACATCTAGGTCCCCAAAACCCAACTTTTGCAAATGAGCTCCGATTTTAATGAAACCACTTCCGTTGGGTAGATAATTTTCTAACTTGAACTTTAAAAGTGAGTTTGGTGAATTTGGAGTTCATACGGAGCGGGAATTTAGCTTGGAAGCTGGTCTTTACTGTTTTTTCCCATTGGGATCTAGGAGTATTTATTTGAGGTAAAATTTGTTTTGTATTTTTGTATTTTTATATACATTGATATGAACATGTTGGAGAAAGAATTAGCCAAAAAGGAGTTGATATAAAATTATTAAAAATACATAAAGTTTTGGGCTATTTACATGTATCAAACTCCTTTGATTTTGCGACTTTTTATGTGTAATTTATTTTGTACAATCTAATATACAATAATTAGTATGTTTTATTTACAAGAGATATTTTGTTAATTTAATGAATTTATGTATATTTTATGAGCATTTACTCGGGGATTTTGTTAAGATCAAGATATTGAGATGATGAATCGTGGATTCATCACCCCCTATACTTAAACTTTGCTAGTCCTCGAGCAAATAAAGATTGAATAAGTGGATTAACCCCTGACTGTGCATGTGAATACAAGACTTGATCCGTTCAACTACTCTCGGTTTTAGAAATCCTAAAATTCTAAGCTGAACCAAGCTCTAGTCAAAAGGTATCCAATTTCCCTAATCATCAGACTCTCTTTGTATACATATATAGTAGGGATATGACTTTAAGTGTTGACCGCAGTGACAAGAGTAGAGTCACAACGTCACCCAAGGTTCCAGTCTAAGAGACTCTCCTAAGGACCCGATCCTCAACACTAGGGAATAAACCATTTCTTGCATCCAATCCACCGTCTCTTTAGTTGTCAGACTTAAAAGTGTAGATGGAAGGCCAGTTGATGGAGGGAATAGGATTGTGTCATTTCTTCTCTCCCTCTCATTGGAACAAGGATCCTCTCAAGTACCTTATTACGCAACGCATTTTTTTGGTGTTGATCAGTGCGTCCGTCAAGAGAAGTTGGAGCCGTCTGCACTTGTTTTCCTGGGAGTACACCGGGGTGTGTCTTTTTTGAGTATCTATTATACCTTCTACACCCAGACTTGTAGCATTTACGACGCAGAGCCCTTTTTTGGTGCAAGCCTGACTCCTGATCCTAATAGCGGTGGTCCAAGTGGACACTTTGAAATGGTTGGGAGCGCTCGCCTTTGGTGGAAGCTCTTTGATATTTGACTTTGTGGAATGAGAGCTTTTCTTTGAATTTCATTGATTTGTAGTATTTTTGGCTAGCTCCACTGCTTTTACTAAGAGTTGGCGCACACTGATCAACATTTTTTTATTTTATCACACCCTGGCACATAGGTAAATGTCAAGAGATAGTACAAGAACCATGTTCTCATACTGGCTAAAGATGCTGACACTCAGGTTTCATGAAGCCTTCATTGATTTATCCCATCCTCGAGCATCATTAAATCAAGTCCAAACTCAAATCCCCCATCCCAGCTCCTCAGGTGAAATTTCAACTCATCTCATCATAACTGCAGTCGTGTATGTGAGGTGCTGATCATATTCTTAAGGTAGAGACTAAGCATGCAATATAGCACACAAATCTTTCCAAGTAGGGAAATGTGAATAATTAAGTCCAAGACCCTAATGACTAAGGCCGATTAACTCAAAATCTCAAGACCTCATAAACCAACTGTTCTTGAACATCACTAGTCTTGTGTGAAGGTGAATTGTGTCAGGGATTAAACCAACTTATTAGTTAGTTTTTTTAGTGTTTTTTATGATGATTTTTTTAAGTTTATAAAAAGTTTTTTTTAAAAAGTTTTTTTGACAAACAAAGGCAAAGATTTTTTTTTTGTTAGAAAAGTTTTGCTCTTTTTTTCCAAGAGTTTTTTTTGAAAGATAGGTACATAAGAAAGGACTTTTTTTAAAAGAGGATTTTTTTGAAAGGTTTTTTATCTTTTTTTTGAAAAATATAGATAAATAAGAAAGGACACTTTTTTTTTGAAAAGATTTTTTAGAGCAAATAAGAAAAGAGAACAAAAAACAATTTTTTTGAAAAGTTTTTTTTTAAAAAAAAAGTTTTTGAAAAAGTTTTTTTACCCACCCCATAATTATTGTATAATATATACAAAAATACGTGAAAGTACGAGCTATGGGTAAAGTATATATGTAATATATACACGCCCCTATACTTAGCATGTGCTATGTCCTCATGGCACAAGAAGCGAGAAAAAGACATAGCTCGTGCTAAACATAGGATGGCTAAAATAATAAACAATATAGAAGTCCATCCGCCCCCCTATACTTAGGCTCTGGACAGCCTAAGTGTAGAAGAAGAGCAAAAATGGGCGGACGAGGTCAAGAGGAGAAATGGATGAGTATGTACACATGGCGGGCATCGGCTCCCCCTATACTTAGGCTCATGGTAAGCCTAAGTATAGGACAAGAGTAAGTGTGAGAACCAATGTGATCTGGGGAATATACAAAGAGGGGAGAATGTACAAGAGTGATTGAATCTGTACAGGGATCAAGAAGGTTTGTGACGGACCTTCTTGCGGGAGCGAGGGGGTGGGTAGTATACATATGTGTCGCTGTCAGAATCGTTCATAGAGGAATAATAGTGAGGTGTGGGGAACGTCCAACGAGGGTCGACACATGGCTGCTTGCTCAAATATGGCTTCAGAACAGCCGAACTAAGCTCACTCATGTAGATCACCTCATCCGGACCTGATGAGGACTCCTCAGAAAGTTCCTTCTCTGGAACATCGAAGGTAACCTTCTTAGTCGGTTTTTCTAAAACCTGAAGCATCAAGAGGAAGAGGAGATTGATACGTCTTAAGGAGTTCGGGGGAACACCTCAAGGAATCAATACCCGTCTTCTTCTTACCAGATGACCGACTAGAGGATGGAGCAATCGATTTATCAAGATTGGTCAATTTGGTCCCAGTTGTCTCCTTTGGTGTATGTCCTGGATGTGGTGTGTGTGAGGTTCTGACCAGAGGTTCATCATCAGATGAGTCACCATATGCATTGTAATACTCCTGCAGGGTCAGCACACGTCTCTGATAAGGCACAGTGTTCTCAGTTGGCTTGACATTGTTGGGTTCTTGTGTCGGATCATCGAAATGATCAAGGCAATCCACAAGGTCATGTCCGGCTCAATGATAGCTTCTGGTTGTGAGTCCTCTCTAGAAGCTGTCGCGGTGGTGGTGCAAGCAGTAGGCGGTGTGTGGTTGTAGGGAGTCTCTAAACCAATGGTCGTCTGGACAGTCGGTATCTCAGGTGTAGTAGAGAGACGGGACTCAACTGTCTCTCGAAGGTCACGACTGTCTGCAACTTTATGGGTTACCTTGGAATATCGTGTGTCCTCAAAGATCGGGTGAGGTCGGAGTGCTCCCAATGCAGAGAAATCGATCTCCCGAGTCTCACAACCTATAGTTGCCTTAGCCAAGGCTAAGAACGGCTTCCCAAGATGATCGGAGACTGGGTGAACTCTCCTCGGTGCTCAATATCAATGATCGTGAAGTCTATCTCCAGTAGAGCACCTTGGAAAGTAATGATGACAGAGATGGTTCCTCTTGACCGTTTAATGGATCGATCTGCTAACTGAATGGTCTCTCTTGATTTCTTGGCAGATCCGAGTTTGAGCTTGGCAAACACGGAGGTCGGGAGGATATTAATCGGTGAGTCATCATCGATTCGTGCATGGGTGAATGTGGTATCTTTGATTTCACAATCAAATCTAGGTAACCGCTTTACTCTGCGGCTCTTGGTTTTTCTCCCTATCATCAAAGATGTGGCCATAGACACTATATGTGTCTCAGTCCTTGTTCTCTTATTGCCCGACCTTTTAGGCATCAATTTACTTCTCACAAATCTTTTAAGGTCGGAAAGTGCTCAATGGCCATTATTAAGGGAAGCTCAAAAATCAACTTTCTATCCAATGCTTCCCTAATCGCAGGATCCAATTTTTTTAGATCTTTTCCTTTTTCAATTTTTATGGTATTTTCTGAGTTTTCAATTTTTTTGGTCTTTTTGGTAGGTGAAGGAGGACTAGGAGAATGTACATATTCTGGTTTGGAGGGAAAGTGGTTAGTAGAAGAGGGAGGTAGAAGGGACTCCAGCTGTACATGATGTGTGGTCAATCCAGTGTCTTCCAGGTTTCTAAGATTTAATCCACAAAATCCATGATCCACATTCCTACCTGGACTCTTAATCGGTCTACAAATATCATCCTCTAATAAGTTCTCATGATACATCATGAGAGAAGTCTGCTCAGTTGGAGGATACCGCTGAGAACGTGGGATCTTATACTCAACACATCTTGACTCAGGCGTGTAATGCTGGGTTGAGTATGACCCATATGTATGGCAAATGTTGGTCGGAGCCTCATAAGGTGGAGTCAGTAAACATGGGGTCTGTAGATCGGTCTCATAAGTCCAATCCCCTGTATATGTCGGCTCTCCGAATGGGTGATATGAAGGTTGGTCAATGTGGTCTTTATCACTCAGGTCAATTAAGTCGGAAAGATCGTTTGGTGTAGGCCTCTCCATTCGGTTAGTTGATCGACCGTGTTGTACCCAAAGTTCAAGTCAGGATGTGTATAGGTCAATTCTTGTCCGGTCCCAACTCGAGATGAGAATGAGGTATGTGGGGTCAACTGATTCTGCCAATCATTCATCTCAGCAGTGGCTTGCTCTTTGTTTTGTTCCTTAATTTCAACAAGCGGACGAGAATATGGTGAGTCAATCCAGGGTGGTTGTGGGGCAGGGGTGTAGGAATATGGGTTAGGTGAGAAGGATGAAGAAGTGGAGAAGTCAGTCGAAGTTCTGACTTCGTGATCAGGATGTGGGTATGAAGAGGAATAAGAGGGTGGAGATGGTCGAAATATGGTCGAAGAAGAGTAACGTGGATATGATGACCAATATTCTGACATCTTGGAAGGGAGATGGGAGAATGAAGCGGATCGAGGAAGAAAACGTGCAAGTGCACCGAATAACACACAAACAAACAAACAAACACAAGAGCAAACCCTGAGTTCACCTACTCAACACAGTAATGGTCGCAAAAGTCCGACCGTTTATCTTTTCAATTTTAATTAGGTGATAAATCAAGATATAAATCCGGTTACGCAAGGCTCAAAAGTAGGTTTTGGGCACTATCCTAGGGATGCGTCCTCACCTCTCAACAATCACAATTAGCCAAGCATACAATGTGGGCTTTGCTCTCCCAAAACAAGTGTTAGTTTTAGTCAATTTTTTTGTGTCAACTCTGATTAGCAGTCCCGATTTTAAGTTTGGTTATCACTTGATTAATCCACCAAACAAAGCACGCCTAACGATCAGTCCTGATTTCCTTTTAACCTAGGTTTCAAAAACCAAGAGGGAAGGAGTCGAGAAAACCGATGCAAATAGTGAAATCAATGATGCATGCCCAGTTCCAGAAGACTTACAGTGATCCTCGCGCTCTACATGCGGGATGCAAGGCAGAATTGAAATTTTATACTAAATGAATGCAAACGAGGAAACCGTTCCTAGATAGGTAGTTCTATTAGCGAGTGATGAACAAGTTAAATTTGACTAATAGCTCTGCGGTCTAAGTGCGTCTCGTTAAATGTGATGTGTGGTCCTAAAATTTACGAGCACAAGCAATAAAATATTCTAATAAAAATATGCTCTAAGGTCCTATTCTACGTCAAGCAACCACACGACCACGAGCGGGTCCAATGTTCAGTCCGGTTACAAGCGCGAGCTCCCAAAAAAGAGCCGCTGGAAAGAGCGAATTACCTAAGTTATTACAACACAATAATTACAAAAATTTATAAAAATTCTCTCGAAGATAAATTGATTTTCTTGCTCTTCAGCAGTCGGCGCGCGTCGCGTTCGTCGACCTCCGATGTACTCCAAGTCCACCAGGCCCTCGCCAAGGAAAATGAGATTTATATTAGAGAGATAAACAACAAGGTATATACAAGAATATGAAGAAAAATAATTGAAAGGAAAATGGAATAATTACAAGTGGGCTCGGGGGTCAGACTACCCGAGTAAATGAAAATCTAAATCCGAATTTTTAAATTAATCCCTAAGCAGTTTGCCTCCCCGGCAACGGCGCCATCTGACGAGTCGCTAAATACGATATTTAATTCGTGTTCGTTGTGGTACGTGTACTTAGCGATTCGGTCAGAACCGAGAGAAGATCTCCGTGAAGAGTGTCTCGGCTTAATTTATATCCCGGGCAAGTCCGGGGTCGAACATAGGGAGGCAAAGGAACAACTTTGGTGTTAATTCGAAAATAAAGATTTTAGATTTCCAGTGCGGTATTTTTTTATATTTTTTATGCAACAAGAATACAAATGCAAGTGAATCAAGACACTTAGAAAACACAAACAAGGCCAAATTAATTTTAATGGAAAAGAAGTCCAATTTAGCCAATTCATATTTTCCCTAGAATCCTAATCCAGTGAATAATGCAAAAGATATTTTTTTAGAATTTTAGGGGTTAAAATGCAATAATGAAAAATGCACACTTTTTATGGGTTTTTTCGCAATTTATCACACAAACAGAAAGCAAAAATTATGAAAAAATTATTGGAACTAAAAGATGATGCAAGAAAGCTACAGTAATATTTTTAGAATTTTTTGACAAGTTATGATTTTTTATGGATTTTTTAGTGGAAATAGAGTGACAATGAGTAATTAATTCCTAATTAATCCATGTTATCAAACTAATCAAAGTGCAAATTATCTCAAGTAGATATTTAAACGTACAATACAGGAGATTTGAAATTTCGTAAAAAAGATATACGTGGATTTAATTAAAAATCAAACACTAAATTCACTCTATAAATTATACCAGACACAAGACAACTCCATTTTGGATGAAATTTGGACAGTAAGTTAATCACTCTTCAAGGCATCACATATAATTTTTGTGAAATTTTTAGAGCAACTGTGCGTGAGATATAAATTTAAGAGCTCAATTTGGGTAAAATATACAATAATTCAGTTGAACATTTTTTATTAATTTACAATATCTCACAAAAATACAAATAAATATCCAAAAGGTAGAGAATTAGTTGCTCAACATCAAACCATTTTTCATTGAATAAAAAGATACATAAATGAGAGCCAAATTAAAGGTGAAACACGGGGTTGTCCTTGCAAAATCAGAAAAACAATATTTACAATAAAGCATGTACAGGGACCATTGCGTAATTACAAAAACTATAAAAAAAAATTCTGTAATTTTTACAATAAAATAATAAGAAAAAGTGGACCTTTCTTCTTCCTCCTTGGTACCCGATGGAATGAACCCAAAGGGGAGGAGGATGGCCGGCGGCGTCGGTGCGGTTACGCGTGGCCGGCGGAGGCGCGGAGGGGCGTCGGGAAGGACGGCGGTCGGCGGGCGGTGATGGGGTGGAAGGAGGCCGCGGAGGTGACTTGGACGGCGGCAGTGCGCGCAGCGGCGCGCGTCGGAGGGGGAGGCGGAGGCGCGACGGTTGTCGGAGAGGACGAGGCGGACGGCGAGGGGCCACGCGGCGGAGGCCTGGTGGCTGAGCGGCGCAGGAGGGCCGCCTGCGGCTGTGGCCAGGAGGCTGCGGCCGGCGCGCCGCTAGTGGGTGGCGGGCGGCGGTGGGTTCTCCCCACCGCTGTCGTTGTTTTTTTTGTTTTTTTGTTTACTGATTTTTTTAAAAGTTGCTGTACTTTTTTTTAGATTTTAATTAACTTTTTTTAATTTTTTTTAAAATAGGAAACAAAATATATACAAAATGGGAAGGAGACAATTTGATGGTGGTGATGATATGAAAAGAAAACAAATGGATGATTTTTAGGTGGTGATATGATGTGCTAAAAAAATTGCAAAAAATAACAAGATGATAAAATGAGAAGGCAAATTACCTACGATGGAGACGATCGCCTATGGTGTGCTCACAAGAGCACGGTCTTCTCTCGAATTGCCGGCGCGCAATGAGCTCAAGCAGCGCGCGATTGCGGCTGCGATGTTGGCCAAAGAACCAACGGATCTCACCGGAGAGAGGGCTGTCGTCGCTCGACCGTGGTTGCGTCGCTGTCACCGATTCAACTCTGGGAACTAGGCTCTCCTCACATAAAGATGGATCCAAGGCAAAAATGAGGAGAATGACATGTATATAAAGATGATGGAATGAGAGGTTATTAAAGTGGTGGAGATGAATGGGAAGTTGTATTATTAATGGAGTTGAATGGGAGGTTTAAAAAATGGTGGAGTTGAATGGAGATTGGTGGTAAAGAGTTGAATGGTGGTTATTGTAGAGAATGGAAATTAAATAAATAAATGAAATAAAGTTGGCTACTTTAATTACAATAATTTAAAAAGAGAAGACAAAAAGTGGAGAATTTACAAGGGAAGACAAACAACATGTACATATATATTTTTTACTTTTCTAATATGTATTTTTTTGTCTTTTTAATAAGAGATATTTACAACAGAAAAATACTATAAAATAATATAATTAAAATACAAAACAATCATGATATTTTTTGTATTTTTAGTAATTATGAAAGATACAATAAAAATTAAAGAAAGAATGAATATATACAAGGTATACAATGTACATCTAGGTCCCAAAACCCAACTTTTGCAAATGAGCTCCGATTTTAATGAAACCACTTCCGTTGGGTAGATAATTTTCTAACTTGAACTTTAAAAGTGAGTTTGGTGAATTTGGAGTTACATACGGAGCAGGAATTTAGCTTGGAAGTTGGTCTTTACGATTTTTTCCATTGGGATCTAGGAGTATTTATTTGAGGTAAAATTTGTTTTGTATTTTTGTATTTTTATATACATTGATATGAACATGTTGGAGAAAGAATTAGCCAAAAAGGAGTTGATATGAAATTATAAAAAATACATAAAGTTTTGGGCTATTTACATGTATAAAACTCCTTTGATTTTGCGGCTTTTTATGTGTAATTTATTTTGTACAATCTAATATACAATAATTAGTGTGTTTTATTTACAAGAGACATTTTGTTAATTTAATGAATTTATGTACATTTTTATGAGCGTTTACTCGGGGATTTTGCTAAGATCAAGATATTGAGATGATGAATCGTGGATTCATCACCCGTATGGAGCATAACATGGCGGAAAGGCTATTTTTAGGTAGTGGGAGATCACAAGGGAAATCCCTAGAGATAATGGATCATCTCCTCCTTTGTTGTTTACGCACTTGTCCCCACGTCACATGCACGTGTTTTTATTGCATCGAATTATGCATTTATATCTATGTGTGAATCTTCAAAATGCTAAAAACTCTAAAACTCAATTATCGATCTTATCTAGTATGCAAATTGAACAAACAAAGATTCTATCTTTTAACACTCTTTGAGGCCTTTCCAACGAGCCCAAGAGCATCAAAAAAGTTACTGCATGTGAAAGTTACACATGAAATACGACAGTTTATGCCTTTTGAGTTGTGAACTCAAGTCTATATAAGACTAAGTGCTTGAAACATTTTGCCATTATATCCAAGCCCATTGCTGGAGCTCCACCTCATAACTCACTAAAGCTCCATCATCAATGACTTTTCTAATATCTAATTAGTGATTCAAAGGCATCATTTCGAAGAGGATGATAAGATCCACGTCGTTTCACGCTAAGCACGTCGAAATCATAGATTTCAAGGTGGAGGTGATATCCATGGAATGACCCTTGAAGGTACATATTTTGATTTTTCACCTTGCTGTTGGGTCACACGTCTTTTGTACACATCGTATTCGCAGTTTTTGTGTCGATCTAATATTCGGATCATCAGGAATTGTGCATGAAAAGTCAGATATTAGATTGTATCATCGACTTTCGTCATAATTTTCAAGATATCCGGGTGATCCAAAAAATATGAAACTTAGGTTAGATTTATCCTTGTTGCATGATATATACACATATGTAATTTGTTTAGAAATCGGATACAAAAAATCGGATAAGAAATCGGACCACAATATACAAAATATGGTATCTGCCACAACCGGAGGTGCCTATATTTCCCTACAGATTGGATCGATTCTAACGACTAGTTGCACCCACTTTCAGCCAATATGTGAGTAAGTACGAACTGTAAAAATACATCTACCCGTTACTTGAGGACGGAGCCTTACACGGTGTCCTCTAAACCATCCTCTCTGCTAAAGAAAATCTAGACTGTTTATCGGCTACCCGTAGATCCTCACTGAGAAGTAGCTAATCATTTTTATAGAACCATTAGTCTATATGAAAATCCTGGTTTGGTTCTATCCTATTATCGTCTCTCTCTCACTTGCAAGTAAATTCAGACAATGAGGGCTTTATGCACCCATATTCCAACTTTTTGAATCAATCTGCTTAATTCAATCCCAATTTTAGACTTAGGTTGTCACTTGAAATTTAACCTGAACACAACAAAGCACATCTGCCCTTCAGTCCCAATTTCCTTTTTAATCCTAAGTTGTAAAATAAGGGAGGAATCAGAAATCAGAATGCAAACGTGAAATAATGATGCATGCTCAGACGAAGGTATGCTTACAATGACTCCCATCACTCTCCATGTGTTATGCAAAACTGAATTTGTAAATTTACAGTAAATGCATGCATATCAAGAAGACCACACCTAAACAATATACTATTAGCGGAGAAGAATTGAGTTAATAGTACGTGTCTATGCGCGTCTCATTATGAATCTTGTCAGATGTGTGAATCTTCTAATATATCTCTGGCCTAAATTATGAAGGACACAAATAAATTTGATCTTACACTACCATTGTGCATATCCTTAATTTCGCCAAAAAATAGAGAACCACTCTCGACACAACCACACAAAAAGAATAAGTGTCCGAGTCTCTTTTTACACGCGCGAGCTCTTAAATAAGAGCCTTTGTAAATGAGTAAATTACCTAAATTATTACAATAAAATAATTACAAGAATTTACAAAAAATGAAAATGCTCTAAAAAATAAATTAAATTTCCTTGATCTTCAGTAGTCAGCACGTGTCACGTCCGTCGACCTCCGATGCACTCCAAGTTCACCGAGCCCTCACAAGGAAAAAGAAATTTATGTTAGAGAGATAAAACATAAAATATATACAAAATTGAGCAAAAAATAATTGAGAGGAAGAAAAATAAAAAAATAGATTAATTAAAGGTGGCTTGGGGGTCAGACTACCCGAATGAGAGAAAACCTAAATCTAATTTTTCTAAATTAAACCCTAAGTCATTTTTTCTCCTCGACAATGGTGCCACCTGGTCAATTGGCCTAAGTGAGTATATTAATCGGTACTCGTTATAGCACGGCACTCAGCCAATTAATTAGAACTGAGAAAAGATCTTCATGAGAGTGTCTCGGTTTAAATTTATATCCCTGGCAAATCTGGGGTCGAACATGGGGAGGCAAAGGAACAACTTTGGGTCAATTCAGATTACTAAGCTCTAGGTTTTCGAAATGATATTTTTTATTTTTTAATGCAAAATGGATGCGAATGCAAAATGCGGGTGAATTAAGTTAATAAGAAAACACACAATTTAGCCAAATTATATTTTTCATAGAAACCTAATCCAATGATGAATGCAAAACACATTTTTTAGAATTTTAAGGGTTAAAATGGAACAACGAAAAATGCACACTTTTTATGTATTTCCACATATTTTTTCACAAACAAAATGAAAAATTATGAAAATTTTACTAGAACTTGAAATGATGAGATGAGGATACAATAGTTTTTGTGGAACTTTTAGAAAAAATATGATTTTCTATGAATCTTTAATGGAAACAGAGTAACTAAGATTATTTAATTCCTAATAAATCTACATTATCAATTTATATAAAGAGCAAATTATCTCAAAAAGGTATTTTAATGAGTAATCCAAGAGAATTGGAGTTTTGCAAAAATAATATATGTGGATTTAAATAAAAATCAATTACCAAAAGCAATCACTAATTTATCGAAGGCATAAGTAACTCCAATTTAGTGAAATTTGAAAAATAATTAAAGCACATTTAAAGGCATCATTTCTTATTTTTTAAAAAAATTTAAATCTTCCTTAATTAAATATTAATTTAATACCTCATAGTTGGTAAAATAAGCAAATTTTTTTCTAATACAATTTTAATTAATTACCCAAAACTCATAAAAATCCACATAAATTGCCAAATGGTAGAGAATTAGTTGCTAAAAATGTTATTTTTTAATTAAATAAATAATAAAAAAGAAATGTCCAAATTAACATGCAAACATAGGTCTTGATTGCAATATAGAAAATGAAACTTCCAACATAAACTATGCACAAAGGGCATTTTTGCAAATAAAGAGATCTGATAAAATAAAAATGAAATTTTTGCAATATAAAAAATGAAATAAGAAGAAGAGGACCTTCTTCTTAATGTGCGATTATGGCATGATAGGGCGGTAGCACACGACCACTTGGGGTGATCGTCGGCGATGGTTGAGATGCACCGCAGAGGAAGCTGCAGGCAGAGGCTGGAGGCTGAAGGCGGAGGACATGATGGACAAAGTTTAGATGATGGCACGATAATTGGGCGACGAGGGGCTGCCTGCTCCATACTGAGGAGGAGGGTGGGGCGGTGCGATGGCTGCTAGAGGAGGTAGCGACCGACGTAGTGGCGTCGTGGCCATGCACGACGGTGCGACCAGGAGGTGGCGGTGGCATCACTTGCGCCAGGAAGAAGAAGGGGCGACTGGTGTCTCTAGACTTTTTTATTTTTTTGAACTTTTAAAAAACTACTTTTTTGATTTATTTTTTTATTTTTTCAAATAGGGCATACAAATAAAGATGAGAATAAGTGAGGTGATTTGGTGAATGATGATGATGATGATGGAGTGGGGTGATTTGGACGTGGTATTAAAAAATGAATATGATCGAGATAAAAAAATGACATTAGATATTATAAAATAATAAGGGAAATGAGAATGAGAAACTTACATGAATTTTCGTCGGAAGGCAGAGAATCTATGCTGAACTCTTGTCGTGGTCTCGAGCATGTGGCAGAGCATGCAAGGTTACACATCGACCTAGAGGAAACTATGATGCGAAGCAGAGCTCCGCGAATCTCGCCAATGGTCGAAGAAGGATGGAGACTCATCATCGCTCAACGCTGAAGGTGGAGATGTCACCTCGGAGCTTCGATGAGGCTAGAATTCTCTCCTCTCTTGATTAAGGAATTGGCAGATAAAAGGAAAATGAAGAAGATGAGGTGAATAAAAAGAACAAGAATGGGAAGTTGGAGAAAAATGAAGGTGGAGATTAAGGAGTTGAATGGGAGATAAGAAAAGAAAATGGAGTTGAATGGGAGTTATTGTAAAGAATGAAAAAGAAGAAGAATATATACATTATAAATAAAGTCCCTTTGCCTTATTTTCAATAATAAAATATTTTATAATCATTTTATTTATTCTTTATTATTTTTTATGATCTTATAATTTTTATAATTTTGTAAATATTATTTATATCACATGTACATATTAAAACTAGAATAAAACCCTAATAAAACATTGAAATAAAAAATGTATATAAAATACATGGATGAAATACCTATATAGTAATAGACCTATTTATTTAAGTGTATACACTACATCAGAAAAATATAATAAAATTATATTTATTTATATAAAAATAAGTTGTAATTATATAAAAGGAAAAATAAAATAATAAAGTCAAAATTACAAAATAAAATAAAAGACCTAGAACATAGATGGATATACCTATAAATATACCCCCAAAAATTAACTTGTAGATAAAAATCTAAACAAAGAATAAAACACTACAAATAATAAGAAACAATAACTTATTTTAATAAAATTATTTAATAATTAATATCGATTCTTAAATGATTTTTGAGTAGGTTTTTCCTGATTTGTCCCCGTGGACCAACCACGAGGCTCTGCTAGTTGACCTCGGTCAATTAGCTGGCCTGCACCTGCTACTCTGTTAGACCTCGTTTGACCCCGACTTCATCGAATTCTCCTTACTGATTCTTTCACCAGTTCGTCTCGATTCCTTCATAAATTTTTATCCTCGATCCATGCTTTTACACACCCACTCATTTAATCAAGGATTGGAGCTCTACTCCATCCGTTGTCCCTCGATCTTCCCTTACGCTTGGCTATCCTGTACAAAAACTTCCCATTGACTTCTTCTCTATTTGGTTCCGATTAACATCAAATTTCTCTCTCAATATGTGCCCCTGATCTTGAGTATCGTGACAAGAGACTTGACCGGGTAATCTTGTGGCAAGGAAGGCGGTGCGGAGGAGGTTCCCGCCACCTCCGACCATCTGGTCGTCGAGGTCCATCTCATGGTCGTGGTCCACTTGAGGTTCTTCTTTCTTCATTTTTTACTATAGTTAACCTTAGGTTTTATTTTACATATTTTGTTTTGCATTTTAGTCTATGATTTTAGCTTGAGTTTGGATCAAACGCCCTCACCTAAGCAATTGAGCTTCAGCCACCACTATCCACTCAACGATACCCCGAGCATCCATCAATAACGGCTAGGTCCTTGCTCCCTTGTGTTGTTGCATTTTCCATCCTTTTTGCAGGACCTGAAGGGGGTTTTGAGCCCAGTCTAGAACCTAAGGAAGCAGTTCTAGGACCCTCCAGTTCTTTATGCCCCTCTAGGATGGATCACCACGTCGTGGGACCTTATGAGCATTCCTGGAGGCAAGGAATCTTTCCACAACCCTGCTCGACCCATTTGAGGGCTGTATTGACACCAAAGATGAGATATTGAATATCCAAACTCGCCGGAGGCGAGTTCGTTCGATGTTCTTGCTGATCTTCTCGCTACCGTCAGATGAAGAATGAGGAACCATCTCCTCTAGGTGTCGTAGAATGAACCCCTTCCAAAACCATTGATCCCCCCTAGGGATCTAATCCGGACCATCCATGGTGAAGCGACATCATGTTACGAGAAGGCACCACATTGCTTAAGTGGCCTGATCTCCATCGTCGGCATGCAATAATTAGTGGAGTAATTGAAAAAACCAACCCTGTCTTTTTTGCAATTTAATATTTAATACTGAAACATTCATTTATCATTATATTTTTTAATATTTGCAAAAGACCCTCCAACTTATGTTATCTGCGTTCTAGTCCATGCCAACGAGGCTCATGTGTCCCTATACGCGAGCTTGGCCATTTTACGCTAGTGCCCTTGGAATTTATTATATTTCATTTTGTCCCAAGGACTTTTTATTCTATTTATTTTTTTAGAAAAATTACAACAAGGCCCAAGCATTTTATTTTATTTGCACTTAAGCCAATATTAGGCCATTGATTTTTTGTATTTGTAGCATTTATTTAAAATAGCAATTGCATTTAGAAAAATCTCAAAAAAAAATAATGCCTTTACATTAGCATTTTAGGACCTTTTAATACTTATTAAAAATAAAAAAGAGCACAAAAAGCCTTGTTGACTTAGAAAATATTAAAAAAATATAAAACATTTTTGAAAATTCTAAAAAATATATTTTTTTGTTTGTTTATTTATTTCGCAACTCTAAGATTGAAAAAACTAAAAATAGAAAGAGAAAATAGCTAAAAAATAAAAATCCCCAAAAACCTTGATAAAAATATATAAAATCTATAAAACCCCCAAAAATATGTTTTTCTATCTTTGAATTTTCTTTATACTATATAATAATTATTAAAATAATTTCAAGAAATTTTGATACTGTTTGGTATTTTTCATCTCCATTTTAATTCGACCCATTTGTCTTATCCCTTTTTTGAGATATTTTTGACTTTAAAAATCCATAAAAATTAGCAAAGTTCCTTAAAAAGTTATAAAAATAGTAGAAAAATATTTAGAACACAAAAAGATTTTATTTACTAAATTTCGACTATTTTTAATTTTATATATATTTACTTTTTTCTATATTGTATATATACTCTTATATATCATATATTATATATTTTATAGAAAAAGAGAAATAAAAAATCTAAAAAATATAAAAAGAAAATATAAAAATATAAAATTAAAAACAAAATACAAAATATAAAAAAATAAAATAAAAAATATATAAAATTAAGAACCCACATAAAAAAATAGCCAAAGTTCACACAATCATTTTTGTGCATTCCTTTTCCCAATCTATCCAGTCTGCTCCCTGTGTTCAACACTCTACACATAATTACACCTATATACACATTTGTAGAGTTATAATAAATTTTAAATCCATAATTTATTTTGCATTGCTTTATATTCATTTGTGGGTTAATTATTGATTAATTAAGGTTACACGAGCGGTCACCACATCGACTTGTTCTCTCGCCTTGTGAGATTTCTATACTCTCGCAAAATCTCAGTTATCAAGTGGCACCATTGCCAGGGATCAACTACCCTTAGATTAATTTCATTTTATTGTGTCTTCTATGTCTATATTTTCCTTTATTTTTTTATTTATTTGATATAATTGTTGAATTGTCTAACCTCATCTTCTTTGTTAGCTTTATTGCGAGGGACCGCGGACCTGGGAGGATTGCCTAGGAGATTCCACACAGCCTTCGGAAGCGGATTCGACTATTCTAGCCTAGTCGGCAGAAGAGAGCATCAAAGGATACTTAGAAGATTTTTTGGGAGACAGTTTCACTTTGCATTTTTATTTTATTGTGTAATTTGAAGTGAGAGAGACACAATAATTGTAATATTCAGGACATTCTCAAGACTCTACGACACTTCAAGAGGTCCAATGCTCGAGGGATTGTTTCCCTTGGGGGTCTCGCCAGTTTTTCACTGTTTTCATCGCTTTTTAGTTTGTTTTTCGATTTTGTTTTCTTTATTTTGTGTGATTGAGTCCTAGCATTCAGATCTGCTTGTCGATAGATTAAGACCAAATACCTAATAATCATTGCATGCACCAGTAGCCTTGTTTAGACTTAGTCAATTTTTTAACCGCTTTTCATTTAGACTTGAAATCGAGCGCCGAGAGGGACTCTATACAACGCTTACAGGTAGGGATGAAAATGATCGGATACGGATATGAATATAGATATTATCATACTCTTATCCTTTTTAATATCCGGATACAGATACGAATATTAATGTCATACAAATGTGTAAAATACAAAACCATATCCTCAAATACGAATACGAATGCAAAACGAATGCTGGCAACTCAGATACAAATATTTGACAAACGAATGTGGATTCTTATACGAATGTTATAAATAACCTAATTTACTAAAAATCTATAGGAACATTGGGTGCAAAGTAAAGTTCTATCTATAACGAGTGCATTGACCATTTTGATAATGAAAATTTAACAAAAAAAGTAGGTAGTAAAAGAAGGTTACCAAATACCACACTTATTTGTTATAAGTGTGTATCTTCGTCCATTATTCATATCACATGCTCTTTAAAATTTGAGAACATGAAATTTAAGAATAGAACAAAACATGGCAAAATGGCACGATATGGCCAACTAAAGAGTGATTCGACTTGACATGGCTAAAAAAGTCTAATTTGCTTAACATGGCCATCTAATTCAAATTTGGCTTGACATGGCCATAATATGAAAGATACCTGAAATATCTTGCTGTGGGAAAATGTAATCATATCAATCCGTATGTGTCATGTCACCTACAAATAAAGTCAAAAGAACCAAACAAGCACTACATATTCTCTTCAATAAGTCGTATAACAACCTAATTGTAATAGTTACTAAAACATAAAACGATATGGTAGAGTCAATAAGATATATATATATATATATATAACTAGCTTCATATCAAATGTTAATAAAAACATTTTGAAAAGTTAAAATATGTTTCCACGTGATAAAGTCCATATGAATTACAATAAAATGAGCCATTCATAATTTCTACTTATATGTCTTCTCGTCAATACCTGTGAAAAAAATGTGACAAGGAATACAATACATCGGAAAATTTATACATTGAATCGATACATTGAAAAGGTAACAAAATAAGCCGTTTGTTTACATGGATACATATAACATACATCAATCATACCCGAATTCATCATCCATAAAATCTGTCTCACACCCTTCAGCTTTATCCTTATCGGTACTTGGTACTAAATGAATAAAAATACATTGTTAAATAAATTGATGAAAAGCCCACTATATTCAACACATGTGGAAATAAAAACACTCACAAGGGCATCAATGCAAATATCTAAAAATCTTTCTCATTCATTAACAACCAGAAAGTATAGGCCCTTTCATGCAAATCTACCCAAAATGCACGTGACGAAGCACGTGTCCCACAACGTACAGGGGTAGAAATGCAAATGTCAAAAATGGCAATGTCCTAAGTGCAAATGTTTCAAACTAAAATAAATGCTATAAAATATTTACAGGACTAAACGCTAAAAACTAAAAGGCAGAGGGCCTAAGGGAAATTACCCCTTATTATGATCCAAGGGCCAGAGGTGCGCCACGTGTTGAATCCGACGGCTGGGAGTGACGACGCCTTCAACGCAGAAGCCCTGGCTCTGATCCAACGGTGGAAGTGGTGCCACGTATACGATCGGACGGATGGGATGTGTTGTGGCTACACCTCCCTGAATCGACGGTCACGATCGAACCTCCACAGATCTGACGGTGGTGGCTACTCCTCAAATGGACGGCACGGATCACAACTGGAGCGGATGGTCGATCGGACGGCTGGGAAGGGTCCTGGAAGAACAGGTGACCGACGAACTTCGCCGACCCGTTACGCGTGCAGTGGACCTCCTCGGGGGCTGCTGAAGATCGGAGACGAATCGCCTCGGTGGTCCGCAGCCAATGGGGACCTCCGATGAAACTAGAAGTGTCGGAGATGCTCAGGCGATCGAGGTGGAGCTGGAGCTGCTGCTCCTGAATGTTTAGGCCCTCAGATGGACCTGACTTGACCTGCAAAGTAACACAACAGACTTCTGGGTCGAGGGCAAAGTGCCTCGACCCGGTTAGGAGCGAAGTGGGGGGTCGGTGCGTCGTGGTGGTAGAACTCCGGCGAAGCGATGGCGGAGGAGTTCGAATACCCTGCTCCGGGGCGAGTCAGGAGGTGCGAGTGGGTGTAGAAGATGCGGAGGAGGCTCGTGAGCGTGGGGGTTGATTCCGATGATCGAGAAGGTGACTGGTGTGGTCGGAATCAGAGGTCGACGGCGATGAACGAAATTGGGGGAAAATGTAAATTAGCGAAATACAGAAGGGACTAGGTGTACCCGATGGCTGAGGTCGACTGGGAGGAAGCTGTTAAAGCTCCTGGTCCTTGCCTCGAGGGCCGTCGATGCCCGAGGCTCGAGCACCACGCAAGGGGCGGCGCACGGTGGCGCAAGGCTGTCGGATCGATGACCGGGTACTCTCTCCTCACTGCGACACTACCCTCAGCTCGCTGTCACTCACGCGAGAGCATTGGAGGTCCTGGGAAGAAGAATGCGGAGCCAAAGATGCGAGAATCGTGCGGCAGAGCTCAAATTAAATATGGCTAGGGGTCCGGCTAAGAGAGGTTCGGGCAAGATTGTCGGAGCACGGATCCCCATAACCCACCCCGGGCGTGGATCACGAATGAACGATGATGGATTGGGACCCGGGGTTTTGGGTTTTGGCGATCGGATCATGACGTAATAAATGGAAGAACATGCGGGTCGGGCGCAGAATCCGGCTCTGGTGGTCCTGGGGGGGAGAGTTGACCGGGGGTCAACATCCCCCGTGGACCAATCAGAGCTCGCCAATTATTCTAATTTTATAAATTAAATTATAAAGAGAAAATGGTCGAATTTCACAAAACGCAAAACATAAAAAATTTTTCTTTTATTTTAAACTATTTATTGTGATTTTTATTTATTTTTTGAAATATAATTTAGGTATTTACAAAATATTATTTTTATATACATGTATATACATATGTATTTTTGATTTTTAATTATTTATTTTTATACAAATTATTCCAATTTTATATTTTATTTATTTATAGGATAAAATTTGGAATATTTTGGTATTTTTATTTATTTTTATTATTTATTTACAGGGCTCAAATAAATAGATATATACAAGTATGTACATGGTATATATACAATGTTTATTTTGATTTTTATTTTTGTTCTTTTTATTTTATTTTTGTGTTTATGGTTTTTATTTTATTTATTTACATTATGAAGTATAGAATATGTACAATTTTTATGGAATTTTAATTGATTTATTTATAGGGATAAATAAATAGATACATGATTCTATGTACATGGTGAATATACACAAGGAAGGTTACTTTTATTTTCTTTTTAATTTTTCTTATTTTTATTTTAATTTTGTATTTACAAATATACACATATAAACCCATTTTTATTTAGAGGAAAATATTTTATTTATTTATACACATGTATATTTACACAAGTGTGAGCTTCCTTATCTCTCTCTACTTTGGTTTTTATGCGGTCAGGCCATGCTGAGCCCTCCCTTAAGATTAGGTCGCTCAATATTTATTCTAAATATCTCCCTCTTTTTCTTTTATCTCTTTATTCTTTTATTTATGCACAAAAACATGCTTATTATTTATTTTTACACAATGCATGCTTTTTGATAATTATTTGTATTTACATGAATATACATATGTTTGGCAAAGGTTTTGTAGCTAAAATAAAAGAATAAAGAGTGATGAATGGGTATTCATCAATGAATATCTTATTATAAATATATGTTAGAAAATCTTATTCAAAGGAGATGCTTTAAGTCGAGATGAAGTCTCAACCACTTCATTCATATCAGTGAAAGTGCCATCGCCTACTTCTATATGTACAACATCATGTAAGTTATGAATATCATGATTACAAAAAATTAGAAAATTAAAAACATTTGCTTACCTTTGAATTCACCTTTCAACCAATCTTGTCTACATATCAATGGCTCCATCATATTAGAATTCAGTCTACTATGATATGCATCAACTACTCGACCTCTAGTACTAAATGAAGATTCAGAAGCAACAATGGACACCGGAACTCCAAGAATATCCTTAACTATTTTCCCAAGAATAGGAAATCTCCCGATATTCTGTTTCCACCATCCTAAAATATTAATTTCTTATCCCAAGAATAGGTAGTCCAGGGCCTGTAACGCAAATAACCCAGGAAGGTCACGTGAGGTGACATACCACGTGATACACAAACAGAGGGACTAGATTGCGAATATCAGAAACACGAGGTCCTAAATGCAATTCATCCAAAATAAAAAGAATTGCTAGAAATATTTACAAGACTAACAAATAAATGCAAAAAGACAGAAGGGCCTAAGTGCAAATACCCTTTATGATCAATGATCCAACGGTCGGAGGCATCCACTTATAATCGGATGGCTGAGAGAAGGGGATACCGGTTCGACGATGGACGACTGCCGAAGGATCCTCAGATGGATCGGGCGATCGAGGCTTCCCGGTTGATGAACGACGACGATTAAAACTTGGAATGAGCCTGATCGGACGACTGGGACAACTCCTGGAAGAACACCAAAGAACTCACCTCCGACGAGCTTCAATCGGTCAATACGCGCAGCAGGGGCATCCTCACGGACTGCTCGGATGGGGAAAAGGTTGCTGGCGATGGTCCGCAGCTGTGGCGATGCTTCGATGAGGCCGAGACCGTCGGGAACGACCCGACGATGTTGGGGTACCTGGAGCAGCTGTGCCAGGATATACTGACCTCTATATGAGGTCCCTTGAGCTCAAAACCCGTATAGAAGAGCTACTGGGTCGAGGGTAAAGTACCTCGACCCGTCAGTACGCGAAATGGGTGGCCGATGGGGCGATGTGTGGCCCTCCGACAAAGCGACGGCAGAGGAGGGCCTGGGGGCTCGTTCCTGGCACGAACGAGATGAATGGATGGGCGTAGAAGGTGGGGAGAAGGTTGACGACGGTGATACGATCGTCGAAATATCGAATGGGAGCTCCGATCACAGTGAACAGAGTCGAGGAACTCAGGACGATCCAAACTCAAAAATCTCGAATCAAAAGCGCGCAAGAGAAAATCTAAGTTACCTGGTGAATGGAGTCATCTGGGCTGAAGTCCAGGGACCTCCGGCGGTCTTCTCCTTGATGGTTCGACTGGTCTAGAGGCTGGGGCTCACCTCGCGGTGGAGCACGACGAAGAGTCACCGGATCTAAGGCTCCTTGGCACGAAACTTCCCTACAATGATCTCTATCGCACACTGTCACTCGTGGGTAGAGGTGGAGATCATCAGTGATGAGGGGGCGGCCAAAAGATGAGGAAGAAGAGGAGGCTCCAGGAGGTTTTATATGTTGCGGGGTCCGAGAAGTGTGGAGAAGGGGCACGCGAACCGAGGGTCGGATCCCTAAAGATTCCTACGGACGTGGATCGTGGATCCTCCCTCTCTATTTGGAGCCGCTAATCGATGGGAGACATGCTCGGATCGGGTCTGGAGAATTTGGCAAAAAGCGAGCAAACTTGGGTCCGAGCTAAGAACGTGACAGAAGGGTCAGTTGACCTAAGTCAACGAATCTGACGTGGACCAATCCCGAGCGGCAGGATAAAATAAATAGATTAAAATAGCAGGATAATTCAAAAATAAATAGATTAAAAATAATAAATGAATTTAAATTTAAAAATAAATAAAATGAAAAATGATTATTATTTTTCAAGGTATTTTTCTATTATTTTTATTTATTTTTATGAGAAATAAATTATTCTATATACAATGTATTGTATTATATACATGTATAAATACCTATGTATTTTGTACAATTATTTTTATTTTCTTATTTTTTTCACAAATTCCCCAATTTTATATTTTATTTATTTACCACATAATATTTGGAGTATGTAATAATTTTTATTTTATTTTTATTGGTTGTTTACAAGTATAAAATAAATAGGTTGTGATACATATATTCATGTCTTATATACAAGATGAGAGAGAATTTTATTTTGTTTTTTAAAAATTGGGTTTTGATTTTAGAAATATATATATGGAGATAAAAACATATTTTTATTTTTATTTTTTGTAAAAATAAATTATATACACATAGATGGTAAATATGTACAAGGTAGAGTGGCCCTATCTCTCTCTACTTATTTTATTTGGCGATCAGGCCCATGCCGGATCCTCTCTTGGGTTCAGGTCACTCAATATTTATTCTAAATATTTCCTTCTTTTTCTTTTATTATTTATTCTTTTATTTTTGCACAAATACATGCTAATTATTAAATATTAACAAATGCATGCTTACTGATAATTTATTGTATTTACAACTATATACATGATATTTTGCCAAGATATTTAGCTAAAATAAAAGAATAAAGAGTGATGAATGGGCATTCATCACTAGGCCATTGATTTTTTGTGTTTGTTGAATTTATTTAAATAACAATTGTGCTCGAAAAATGCCAACAAATAGGCTTAGGTTTCTGAATGCTTGTATTTCAATGCCTTATAATAACTTCAGCATTTCAGGACCTTATAATATTTACTAAAAATAAAAATAGCATAAAAAGCCCGTGTTGACTTAGAAAATACCAAAAATATATAAAATATTTTTGAAAAATTCCAAAAAAATACATTTTGTGTTTGTTAATTTATTTTACAACTCTATAACTTGAAAACCCTAAAAATAGAAAAACAAAATACCTAAATGTTAAAAATCCCCAAAAACATTGACAAAATATATAAAATCTAGGGTAAATTACAATTTGGGTCCCCATTTCTGGGTCCGATCCCAGAATGGATTTCCATCTTTAAATTGTAACGATTCGGGTCCCAAGGTCATTTAGGAAATGAAAATTATAGGGTTTATGATGAATCGCCCTTGTCGGAAAGGGAATGGGAGGTTGGGTCCCAACTTTTAAACAAGGGCAGATTCGTCATCAACCCCAAAAAGTTCATTACATTAACGGTCCTAGAACCCGAATCGTTATAATTTAAAGATGGGGACCCATTTTAGGATCGGACCCGTAGATGGGGACCCAAATTGTAATTTACCCTAAAATCTATATAAACCTAAAAAATATGTCTTTTTATCTTTGAATTTTCTTTATACTATATAATAATTCTTAAAATTAAGTTGAAGAAATTTTGATACTGTTTGGCATTTTTCATCTCCATTTTAATTCGACCCATTTATCTTATCCCTGTTTTGAGATATTTTTGACTTTAAAAATCCATAAAAATTAGAAAAATTCCTTAAAAATTAAAAAATAGTAGAAAAATATTTAAAACTGAAAAGATTTTATTTCCTGAATGTTGACTATTTTTAGTTGTATATATATTTACTTTACTCTATATTGTATATATAGTCTTATATATCTTATATTATATATTTAAAAGAAAAAAAGAGAAATTATAAATCTAAAAATTATAAAAATAAAATATAAAAATATAAAATTTAAAACAAAATGCAAAAATATAAAAGAAAATAAAATTTAAAAATATAAAATTAAAAACAAACAAAAAAATAGACAAAAATCACACAATCATTTTGTACACTCATTTGTCCAATCTATCGATTCTGCTCCCTTTGTTGGACACTATACACATACTTACACCTATACACACATTTGTAGAGTTATAATAAATTTTAACTCCACAATTTATTTTGCATTGCTTTATATTTATTTGTGGGTTAGTTATTGATTAATTGGGGTTTTATGAGCGGTCACCGCATCAACTTGATCTCTCACCTTTTGAAATTTCTAGACCCTCACAAAATCTCAGTTATCACCTCCAATGGTATATTGGGGTAGTTCATGGTATTGTAGATTTGTTAAATTAATGCATGTGAATATAAGATTCTTCATTTGTGTTACCATTGAAGATCGAAAACAGAGGGAGCAATGAGGGTTTCAACTCAAAGTGCCCATGGATCGTAGGGATCGGATCCACTTAGTAGTCTGGACAACACCGGGGTTATAAGTTTCTTTCAGTGTTTTCTTAGGCTGCCCTCCCACCTCAACTCCTCCTCCATGGCCTCCTACTGTCCAGTCTTCTTCATTTCTACCATGATGCTCTTCCTCCTCACCTCCTCGTCTTTCTCTATCCCTCCTAATATCCATGAGCATCTCTCGGAACAAAACTTGGGCAAGAGCTTGGTTTTTCGACTGTTGCTGGATTGCTTGAAATGATGCTAGCAACTGTGTGTTGACCTCATTCTGGTCCATTATCTCATCTGAAGTCGGTCCCTTGTCACGTCTCTAGGGATGCATCTCAATGGTAATCTATAACTCAAGCTCCTGATCGGGTGAAGAGTCTGCATTGGGAAATAAGACACGATCAATCCTCAGAAAAGAAGGATCAATTTTGTGAGAGTTTGTCTCGAATAATAGATTTATTGATGTCTGATAAGTGGTGGAAGGGAGAAGATTGAGACAAGAGTCTTCTCGATCCTTGAAGCGAGTGAAGATGGGAGAGTCCAAAGAGAAGTCCTTAATATCCACACTTACTTATTGGAAATTGCCTTGCATTAATGAAGATGTCAACATCCGAGATTCAATGTAGGTGTTCGTAAGGTCCAAACAAAACCATCCAGGATATGACATCTTGGGAGAAGAATAAGTAGATGATGTAGCAAATGAAGGTAAAGAAGTCAAGAGGGTGTGAGAAAAGAAGGCCCAGAAATGAGTGATGCAAAAAGAAAAAAATGAGAAAAGAAGTATGCAATACAATGTGTAAAGGCACGATATTTTTAATCTTGACCTATATTAAAACTAATAAATCAAATCACAAAACAAGGGTTGATTCACAAACTCAACATAATGAGCTGTAGAGGTTCGACAATTATCTTTTCAATTTTACTGGTTGTACCAGGCAATCTTATTAATTAGTCCTTAAAGACTAATTCTATAAGCAAGTGAGTACTGATGGAAAAGTATCTTGTACTTCCCACTTCCTTTGTAACAAGTAGCTATACTTTTTGAAAGTTCTTGTTATCGGATTTGGACCATCACTCAGCCAAAGAAGTAGAGGGAGGAAATTGATAGGAGAAATCGATACTTCGGATAGAGTTTGTAAATAGACAAAGACCTGCTCGAATGTGGAATGATGGGACAAACACTCCCGTGAGGGAATGACCTAAGATCAATACTTAAGACTAGGTCTACATACAAACAAAGCCCTATTCACCCATACACGATAGAAGCACCAATACTTCATGCATACAAGTGATAGACAAGGTAGTACCCAGGCTAGGATTCGGTCTCTATTCCTTAATGAACGTATCTCACTCCATCTGGAAGGTACCTGAATACAATGGGGGTGTTTGGAACCCAAGAAAAGAAAGTTCAATTAATCATTTTTAATTAGGTCAAGGTTTTCAACAATCCCTTTTATATTTTTTTACGAGTTTTCACTTGTTTTGAGTAAAATTCACACAAAAGGCTTAACGATTTAATCAATTCTTTGCTTGGCATATGTGGTTAAAATCAGAGGGAGAAGAAAGAAAATCAATGCAAGTCGAAAATCAAATGGTATGATGCTTAGTAATAAGATTTATAGTGCTTCCCAGCTCTCTCCATGAGGGATGCAAGACAAAATTTTTAAATCTAATCTATATGCAATGCAATGAGAAAATCGCCCTAGAGCATGCGCTTCCATTATCGTGAAGATCCTTGTTCAATTTAACTAAGTCCAAGCGATTGAGTCTATAGGTACATAGATTATTTTAAGTCTTTGGACTTAATTTTACCAAAACATCACTCCTAATAAATTTACCGAAACATCACTCCTAATCTAAGAGCTCAATACATAAAATGTAAACAAAGAGAATGCTAAAAGCACAAATCACGAAAAACAAATAAAAATAAAGGGAAAATAGGGAGAAATAAAGATTGAAGGTGATGGAAAACAAGGAAAACTAGTCACCCCAATTAAACAATCACTTGGTGAAATAGACTTGTGAAAGTTCAAGTGTCCAAGAGTTCAAGGTCCTATATTATTATAAATTTAACGAATAATCCTCTCTCTTACAGAGTTAAACTAATTCCAGCTAATATTAAACTACCCAGCTTCCTGTCTTCCTTGCTACTCTCTCTGTCTCCTACTGGTGGGCAGTGAGCCATCGGTCTCCGTGGCTCTTGGGTGCTTTGAATCTCCAAGGAAATCCTCCCTAGATAAGCATCGCTCACATCAAATTCAAATAAGAAAGTGATTAGAATAATCTCAAATGAAAATAGAATAAAGAGAGAAATACAAATAATGAAATAAATGATCCCAAAAAAACTAAGTGTCTAATCTATACTCTACAAACTGATGCTTCCTGACAACAATGCCATTTTAAGAGCACGAGAATCGAGATACCAAGGTCCGGTCTTGGAGGATCTGCGATGTTCGATAGGTCAATCAAGCAATCATTGTATCTCCTTTTCTCTCAGTGCAGTAAATACCCAACTCTAATGCAAATCAACAATCAACCCACAACGATGATTAAGCAATAAATACATGTGAGCTAAAATTTGTTATAACCTACAAAGAATATGTATAGTACGCAAGCAATAGGGGTCAAACCACAAAACATCATGAGGTAGAGCAAAAAAAACTGAGTATAAAACTTTCAGATTTTTAGGGCATTTTTGGTTTTAAATATTTTTGTGGGTTTTTTATTTATATATTTTTATATTTATAATTTTGTAATTTTTTAGTTTTTATTTTTTAGATAGAATGGATATCAATATATACTATATATACATGCAAAATAAAGAGAGATGATGGAATATGTTTTTGATTTTTAGATATACGAAATAAATTTTAAAAAATCAGAAATAAATCATTTTGGGTTTTATATATTTACTCTATTTTTGGTAATTTTGGATAATTTTTATGTATTTTTAGATAAGAAAATGCTAAAAATAAACAAATCAATAAATCATGGACTTTGAAAAGGGCTTAATAAAATCTATTTAATCAAGAAGTAAGATTAGAATTCGAGAATATTGATATATATTTTTGGAAAGTATTGATATTTTGCAAAATGATCAATTAGTAACTTTTTATAGATCCTTGAAGGAGACAATAAAATATGGAATTTAATATTGGGTTTATTCAAAGTCTTTCGATATGTAGGATGCTTGAGTAGTGGAAATGATAGGCTGTATATCTTGACACTTCCATAATGAGGGAATGATGAAGTCAGGTGGATTTTAGTGACTCTATTTTGGGTCTAAATGAATAACAATTAATGGGATTATTTCTTAATTCACATAATTAATTTATAGGTCCAACGAGTTGGAAATTGATCAAGAAGAGGCTACAATTAATTAAAGAAATTGATTAAATGTCTAATTAAGATAACTCAAAGTGGTGTGAATTCTGATATTAGATTTAGATCAAGTCATTACACATGGTCTATATAAATTTACCAATATTTTCTCCAAGTATCCGGGAATATTGCACATAAATTTTAATTAAATTAAGAATTGTAATATGAGAAATTAACCATCACGGTAATAATTGTCATTATCATTGTAATTAATATGGGAATAAATAAATATGATTCATATAATTGAACTTTAACTAATATGAATATGAATACATAATAATTAATATTAAAATGAATACATTTCATATTTATTTAAGACATATGTGGATATGATTTGCATAATTATATAAATGTAAATTGAATTTACAACTTATTGTAGACTAATGAATTGGATTCATATTTTTTTGGATGATTTTTATATTTATCCCATGATGTTTATGATAATTAACTATGCAAATAAAAAATAATACCGCAATCATCATAAACTGATTACTTACATGATTTGAATTAGATGGAAGTGAAATTGATGGAGAAAAGTCTTCATATGAGAAAAGTCTTCATATTTGCCTCCTTATAGCCCTCCACCATAGAGCCTAAAAAAGAGACAACTTGTTTTATTTTTCAATCATTAATGCAAGTTAAAAAGAAGAGTGTTGGAAGTTGAATTAATTTTATTAAACTTTTCATAAAGAGATATAGTCTTGTTTGAAACACGATTAGAACTAATAAAGAGATAGATGAGAGAGTCTTAACTCTCTACTCTCCCTTTATAGTCGTTCACACTTGTATTAAAAGAGGGACATGTCTCCTCTTCTCTTCATTCAATTCAAGTTCAACAAGTACCCTTTAGTCCTAAGAATCAAGAGGAGAAAATGAAGAAAAGGTCTCTCCTTTTCTCCCATTGGTTGTCAAAACCCTACAAAAATCCTTAACCATCAACCATATAGCCTTTGTCTCACTCTTCATTGGTTCGACCGATAGCGAGATGATCTATCTTCTTCTTCATGCCTTGTGCATGTAGAGAAGGATTCGATTTTGTGAGATGAAATTAAGAGGAAAGATATATATCTAGATTGCTTTTGCCTTGGAAAATCGGTAGATAACAACTCATAAGTTCACAGGAATGAGCATCGTCGTGTCTGTGAGTGCAAGTGCTCGTCATATGGCATCAAATGTATATTCTTATACTCTCTTGGTTTGCAAAGAGGTATGGATTTAATTTCCATTATCATATGGTGACATAATTGCAATCAAAATTTTTGGTATGCGATTGCTATGTTTCTCATATGGTAAGTATCATTTATTTTGAATTTAATTTGTATTTTCTGCGTTTGCGCGATGTACAATGTCAAGCCTCCCTTCATAAAACGTCTAAGATATTCATGACATATGTTAAAAAATGGGGAAGATTGGATCTCCTTGAGGTATCCCACGCTTGGGATTAAAGAAACCCATGGAGCATCCAGTGGTTTTGATGGATATCCCATTGGTACAAAGTAGAGACCGCCCACTCAGTGAATTTATTTGGAAAACATGTCATTTCCCGGTCCCAAATGATGAATTCCCACTTAACTGTTAAAATCATTTCAAATTCATTTTTTATAATAGCAAGGAACTCCTCTCTTGTTTTTAGAACAAGGTTTTTCAAACCGAACACCGAACTGGAAACCTTATTGAAATTGTACGCTCGGATTGAACCATGTAATCAAACTGTTTCAACCGAATGATAATGTCATCATTATTTAAAATCGGATTAAATCGGACCGGTGAAAAAAAGTGGTTGAACCAATGAATCAAATCGAAATGAAATTATATATATATATATATATATATATATATATATATTATGAGGTAAATGGGGCTGCCCCCAGGGAGTAGCCAACTTGGCTACTCCCACCCCTATTTTCCCCTCATTTTTTATTTTTTTGGAAAATAAAAATTTGTATATTCATCATTATATCCCTCTCACATTCTATTAAAATTTCGTCAGAAACAGAGACTCCTACGGCCTCCATCCAAACATGGTCGATTTAAAAAATCCTATGACCGTTAAAAAAATGACGTCTGGATGGAGGCCGTAGGAGTCTCTGTTTCTGACGAAATTTTAATAGAATGTGAGAGGGATATAATGATGAATATACAAATTTTTATTTTTCAAAAAAATAAAAAAATGAGGGAAAAATAGGGGTGGGAGTAGCCAAGTTGGCTACTCCCTGGGGGCAGCCCCATTTTACCCATATATTATACACTTAAATATACTTGAAATATATATAAAATACATAGATAATGTATATATTTCACACTATACATAAAGTATTTTTCTTATACACCATCAAATATCATATATATATATATATATATATGACGAAAGGGAGCCTACTTTGTGAAGTAGGTAATTACCTACTTCACATTTTACTTTTTACAATTTTTTATTTTTTTTGAAAAATGCCACCATGGATTTTTATAATTATATGCCTCTAATATGTCATTCAAACTTCATCAGAAACGGAGACTCCTACGGCCTTCATCCAGAACATGTAAAATACAGCAAATCTGTGACCGTTAAAAAATGACTGTCTGGATGGAGGCCGTAGGAGTCTCTATTTCAGACGAAATTTGAATGATATATTAGAGGGATATAATTATGAAACACCATGGTGGCAATTTTGAAAAAAATAAAAAAATTTGCAAAAAATGAAATGTGAAGTAGGTAAGTTACCTACTTCACAAAGTAGGCTCCCTTTCCTCTCTCTCTATATATATTATTTGGACTAGATGCTCTTAGAACGTAATACATGCAAAAAGTTGTGTTAGTGTAGTTGGATAGAAGTTTGAAATAGATAACTAAGGGTCTTGGATTCAACTCCTACTATCAATAACATTTTTAAATAATTTAAAAATCAAACGCGGTTCAACTTCGGTTGAATCTGGTTAAATCGGATCAAAAAAATAGGTTGAAACGAACGGGTTAATTAAAATTTGAATAATTGAACCGAATCGACATAAACCAGTTAACCAGACCGATCCATTGGTATGGTGTAACATCCCGGGCTTAGGTCCCCGATCCGTTATCGAGGAAAATTGACCCTTACAACTTGTTGGGTTCGGACCCAATTGGAACTATTGACAACTACCCAAAATGCTTAAGCCCATGATGTTACAAATGGTATCAGAGCGAATTCCCTCTGATAGTGGAAAGGGTTATCTGAAGGAACCTAAGCCGGGAGCGTGTAGCCGCCACTGTCACTAGGAATAAGCGAATAGGTCATGTCGCAGTGAGGAAGTTGCGAATGTAAGTGGGGAGGTTGTAACACTCGAACCCCAAATATAATGCAACATCTAAAACTCACGAAGTGTGGATGTGGTTTATAATTGGTGTTATTACTTGATATCTTGGGCTTAAGCATTTTGGGTAGTTGTCAACATGTGCAATTGGGTCTGAACCCAACAAATTGTTAGGGTCAGTTTTTCTCGATAACGGACGAAGGACCTAAACTCGAGATGTTACATATGAAGTGTGAAAAAGGCGTGAATTTTTGTCATCCTCGTTTAACCATCGAAAATTTTGCTTTTGGAATCCATCGATCATATTCATCTACCATTCAGTTTCATTAATAGTTGAATGAGTTCCATTCGGCTTTGATTTGCAACGGAGGGTGACCTGCACAAACCCACACAAGGTAAAGTCAAAATCTCTCTCTCCCTCCACGTCTCTCTCCTCCCATTTCTTCTCATTTTTTATTTATATGTGAAAATCAAGGGGAAAACAGTTATATAATTTGTTCTCGTTAACAGAGTTAAAAACAATCATCAATACATTATTTAATCAAAATTTTAACAAAGTCTGAGCATAACAAACCTTCTCCACGACAAATCCACCGTACAAACACCGAAATAAACAAATTACTTACCCACTCCCACCAATTTTATTCATGCATCGAAACGCAGATACACCCTCGTGTAAGTTAACATAACCAATGGTGAGAACATAATAAGCTAATCACATAATAACACGGGCGGAATGCATATCTCAAGACTTGTCATAAGATTTGATGGTGAAGTAGGTCTGTACAGAAGTGAAGCACAAGGCGTAGGCCGCCAGGAAATATCCCATCATAGACCAGTACTCACTGTCCCTCAGGACCTGTACCATACGCCTCCATCTGTTCCTTGGGGATCTGCAACATCTGTTCACGTCCAGAAACAGCCCCACGTGAAATTCCTGGAAACCCTCTTAATGGCATCCACTACCTTTTCCTCGCACCCCAATCCATTCACAAGCACACCATCCTTAGCCAAAATCTTCACATCCCTGCTGCTATCCACCAAGCAATCCACGAGGAACAAGTAGTCCAGTACGTGCCTTGCCTTTAGACAGAGCCTCTCGAATACAATCAAGTTCTGGAGTACTACACCGGTTCCTTCGCGTATCTTGAGGGGCGTGATCTTCAGCAACACGTTCTCGAAGGTTGCATTGAAAGGGGGGCCATTCCCCATCTTCTTGAACTCGATTCCTGCTTTAGCGAGCCTCCCCGCACTCGGAATGGACTTCTTTAGGCGCTCTTCTTCCGGTTGTTCATTTTGTGGAATGCTACCTGAAGGGTTCGCGTCCTCTGCTGTTACTATGACAGAACTACAAATCCGTGTGTGCTGCTTGATCGTGATGGAGCTGTCCTCTATTGTTACAGCACTCCGCTGTAAAAGCAAAGGGTCCACGCCCCTACCTGAATCCTTGGGGGCCGTGCATGAGTATAGCAGATGGAGCAGGTGGCATGGTGCTATATCTTCTGGGCGTTCAAGATCGACTTGGAGAACGAGCTTAACGAAGTTAAATGCCAGTTCGATGAGCGTACCGTTGACGGTCTCTGCCACTATCTCAAAGAGCTTCTCAAGGATGGAAAACGGAACCTGGTTTTCAAGCAGAAGCATGTCGACGACCACGAGCGAAGATCCAACTTCGAGTGGGTTCATCAATATTTCCAGAATGAAACATCCATCAAGAATCATCATTTCCAAGAACTCCTGCCTAGACATATCAACAACTCCTGAGTATTGCTCTCGTGCAGTCTCTATCAGCCCCGTTAGCTTCATCGCGCACTCCCCCAATCTTCCTCGCAAATACATCGGTCGAGGACCGGGGATTCGATTTAGGAACTGCATCAAGCAGCGCGCTTTCCATGCTTCCATCTCCTCCAATACCGCGTTCCTTCGATGATACGGACCTAGAGAGATGAACGTTGGATCATATGCATCTCGATCTAGTCTCCGGATGTTTGGAGGCACGCGAAAGAGGTGTCGGAAATCCTCCAGTTTATCTTCTAGCAGCATAAGAATGTTGCCGAGATCCCCCATCCTCTTAACTGACTTAAAATGCAGTTCTTTTCGCGAGGAACTAAAGCAAATTCTTCCTATTCGTTCTGCCGATCTCCTTTAATTGATCAAGTCGTTTCTGTTTCTTTGATATCGCTCTTTAATGTATAGCTGGCTGAACGTGCGAGGAGCATTCTCCTTTTAAGCTCATCGAGTCTTCGATGTAAGTCCTTGTAGACGTTTGTTATTGCACGATGATACCATTTTTGATCGTATATTTATGCCTATACACTCGTAGAGAATGGGTAATCAACTTATGCGCGGTTTGCTGACGACGACGACGGAGTGAGTGGCATGCGCTATATATCAAAAAGTACGTTACTCAATATAAAAAAATAATTACTTTGCAGATTCAGACTGGAGGGTCATATATATTAAGACAATATAAAAAAGTTTGCGAGAGCTTAGAGAGATGGGGAAGGTCGAAGAGTTTAATTGAATCTTTTAAGCCAATAAGTTTAGGGTGGAGCATGGGCCTCGATCCGGCCCAAACCGATAAAGTCCGGCCCGGGTCCGTCAATTTTCCTCGGACTTTGGGTCGGGTTGAGTCCTGATTTTTTTAGCAATCCTAGGACTTGAGACCAGTCCAAGGCCCGTAGGGTCGGGTTTAGGCCGGGTTGGACCTGCCCCCGATTAACAATTGCAAGAGGTCTAATTGTAAACCACCTGACAGTGTGAGCTGGTTTGGATTGCATACACTGTGATTATCTTTGACTGACTAATAGCCTCAAATGGACCAACAGGATGAGGATCGGGCACACTGAATTGGACAGTAGAAAGAAGTTATGGTATTTGTTTTAGTTAGTGTCGGAACTATTGAAGAGGAGATTCAGGATCGTGTCAAACACAACATGGGCCTAAATGCCAAAGCCATCTAGGTCGGCCTTTTTTTAATCAGACATGTACTATAATCATCAGCATACCAAATGTCTCATCCATAAGTTGGTTGTCCGCACAACCCATCTTAATTAAAATCTTGCTGATTATTTGTAAAAAAATCTCATCAATTGTCGATATTATCATGAAAAAAACTTAAGTTCTAAGCATGATGATCCAATTACCTTTTGCTTAGAATCAAGCCTCGTTAAGGGCTCCACCGCCTACAGACAGTTAAGATAATGGTTGGTGAAGCTATCACAACTGCGATAAGGTACATAATTGGTCCATTGTGTCTTCTCTGGAAGAAAGTTCCAATCTTGCCATGTCCTTAAAACATCTTTTGCCTACACTGCCTATAAAGAAGCATCACACTCTTGTGGAAACTCTTTCCAATAAACTCTAGATAGAACCTGGTGCAAACGGGTCAAGACGTGTTTAGTGCAGGTTAACATACAAGGTTCTTTCAGAAAGGAACTGCCTGCATATTTAATGGCACGACATACCATTATCGTATAATTTATGTGTATTCCCCGTTAGCTGATATCATGTAGCTTTCAAGAAAAAATGCTTTCCATGACCTCAAATTATGGGGATTCCATCTGAAATCTTTATTTTTGTTCCTTACAATAATATGTTCTACTCGTGTACTCATGTACTCATGTAACCCGTTAGACAACAGAAGAAGAAGAAACCCTGCAGAAGCATACCCATTTATAGCTCGACGAGGTGAATCCTGCCATCATCTTTCACGCACAATTAGTCCTATCAGAAATAGTTGAAAGGTGTTAACTGTGTTCCCATCACAGATCATCTGAGCAGGTGTGAAAGCCTCTTCATGGACCATGCTTCTCGTGGTTGAAGATCCGTGCATGGAAGTAATTGGGGGCGATCCCAACCTAGTTCGAACCAACTAAACTGGTTGGGATTTCTACGAGTTGTTTTTTTAAACATAGGGAAGCTGGGTCGGGTCGGGCTAACCCGGGTTCTCACGGGTTCAGGATGGTCCCGGCCCGATCTTGATATTTTGGCAATATGGGGATCTGGACTCAACCCAAATGTACATCGGGTTCGGGTCGGGCTCGGGCTATTGCGGGTCGGGTCCAGGTCAGTCCGACCCAATGTTCCACCCTACCAATAACAAACACCAAGATATTTCGGACAAAGACACAAATTTACAAGATTTGTCTATAATTGAGATACATTTTCCGATGAAGGGATGAAACTGCAATATATTAGAATATATTAAGTAGGAGTACAAACAAAAAATAATCATGTATTTCTTAATATGGTAATATCAACTATATACAATATATATTATAATAAGGGTTTCTATCTGTTGTGCCCTCTTTATATATTGCAATATCAGGTATGCTTCTCCTTATTTGGATATCAATTACGTCCATATCTTCTTCCACAATGATCACTTGTGTCCATCGGCTTAGTTGTCGTCCATCCTAACCTTTGGGACATAAGGGTAATTAGATAAAAAATCGAGGGAAGAAATATCTTTTTCTTCTCTTTTATTCTTCTTCCCCCCTCCTCCTCCATCCTTGTGATGGTTCCTCAATTCATCACCTTTATTCCTTCATTTTGGCTTTAAATCTCTAGCTAAATGCAGGTAAATTTGTAAAGTAAATACTCTATAAATTACATAAAATACTGTACAAAATACTGTATAAATATTATATTTAATTTCAAAATAAAAGAATTAAAGGAAATAAAAGAAAAAGAATGAAGTGTCAAAGACAGTGAGTGACTCTAAACTCAAAGATCCAGTCATCATAATGACTTGATCGACAAGGAATAGCTAAGGAGAGATAGGGCATTGAAGCTACACAGAAAATATACAGAAAATCCTAATTATTTTCACCCAATTATTGCATTTTGAGATCTATTTTATTTTTATATCTCAAATAACAAAATACTCAATAGGAATATTATACATAAAAATATAAAGAAAATATAAAATGAATTTCACTGAAAAATAATGCACACTATATCTGGGACACACAAAATAAAAAGTCACAAATAAAACTTTGCAGACCTTTATCGTTTCCATACAAATTCAAACTTGACCAAACTCATTTATTACTCATAAAATTAAATAATCTATTTAAGGATAGTGGATTCATTCAATTTGGAGTTAAGATGTAAAAGTTAGGTTTTGAGCCTTTATTGAGCAACATATCTGTATATTATATTCAATTTATTTATTACTTATATTTTTCATCTTCTTATATTTTTTTAATAAAATTATCAATAATATTTAAAACACATGTATATGATTAAAAAAATAAAATAAAACCATCAATAAATAAATAGAATAAATCAAGTACTTTAATACGTAGATGAATTATACTATAATATTCATATAAGAGTAGCATACACAATTATTTAAGTATATAAATAAATTTAGAAACATGTAATTAAAAATACCTAAATATGTATTTAAATAAATTATCAGTATATAAATTATCAATATATAAAAATAAAATGCGAAATATAAATTAAAAATAAAATTGGTAAAATACATGTATATTTATCTATATATACATGTAAAAAATAACATGTTAAAAAAAGTTTTGTAAAAAAATTAAAATAGGAATAAAATACTATTTAAAATTATAGTAATTTTTTAGATAAAAATTAATTAATTCATTTGTTATTTTTTTATTGATTTTATAAGGCATTTTCACCTTGGAATTATTTGATTGGACAACTTGGACCAACCAAATTACTCTGTGAGTTGACCTTGGACAACTACATGACCCCCCTTTACCGCCCGTGTCAAACCTTGGTTCTCCCTCTTTTATTAGATTTTTCGGTGAAGAACTAAAGCTCGAGGAGCATGGATTCCTTCGTCAACCATACACACCTCACCTTCCTCCATCACACCCACGCCTCTGATCTTCCATTCAATCACGCCATTGTCACCCAACTCTTGACCATTCCACCTACCCCTTCCGACTATAAAACTCATATTCTCTATCAATTTTTGTCCTTGATCATCGCTGGAGCTGTTCTTAGCCCCTTAGGATGACCATAAAGTTTGTGGCTGGTGACAGGAGCACATGGTCGTTGTCTTGCAGTGAGGAGGAACTGCTTAGAGGTTGATCCAAGTCCATCGCTAGAGTTGCCTCCGTGGTTTAGATTCTTTGACCCCTAGCTCAAATTAAGGCCTTTTCTCATCTTTCCTAGGTAATTTGTAGTCATAGTTTTCATTTCTACTTTTAAATTTTAGTTTTTAGTTCTTAAAATAGAAGTAATTTGAACCCCTAATTTGACACGGAGCTTGAGCTCCAGGCTAAATCCATCGTATCTCGCTCATGATCCATCCCTTTTTCCATACCACTTCATTCCTTTACATCGTATTTGTATGATCCGTGATGTCTCCAACCCAAATCCTTCGAGGATCTGGGGAACAAAGTTCACCCTCTGCCCCATTGTCGGAAATTCGCCGCACCATCCTTCCCTTCGCCTTCCTGATTCACCAGCTGGATGAGGATGAAGCCCTCGAGCCCCTGATTTTTTTGATGCAGGTACCATGATGCGAGAACCACCTGGAGCCTCAAATCGAGGCTTAACATCTGCTCTAGGTCATGAGGAAAAAGTTATGCTCCAGATCCCATTCTTGGGCACCTGGACACTGTTGGAGACCACCTGCAACTATGGAGGATGCCCAGGAATCCATAACAGTAGCCAAAGCGAGGAACATCGTGATCAAGGGCCACTAAATAGTGTAAATTACGAAGACCACATATGTACTTTTTGTATTTAATTATTAGTTCTATAAATTTTTAATTAAGCCTTAAAGTTTTGGGAAAATTAACATTGTACTTACTGGATATTGCATATTGATCCTCTGCTAGCTCATCTCACTTGGTCTCCCACATGAGTTACGTAAATTTCCATTGTACACTTGCAGCTTTATTATTTCAGTTTAATCTTAAATTTTGTAATTAAGGTTCAAAAACTTTGGGTAATATAACACCTCGCTATTCATTTATATTGTATAAATGCCCCTACTAGCTTATTTATTTTTATTTATATTTTTTTATTTTTTATAAATACTTTCCATGATATAAAAATTATGCAAAAATAAGAGAAAATATCTAATTGTGTGTAGTTTCACACCATATATTTCTTTTAGCATACTATCTGCATTTTCTATATATTAAAAATCAAAAGGAGCCTTTTTATTCCCTATCTAGCTTAAAGAATACAAAAAATATATAACCTTTTTCAAAAATTCCAAAAAATTAGATATTGTTTATTACTATATTTTATCACTATAGATCAAAAGTCAATAAAAATACAAAAGAAAAACTATAAAATTGCAAACTGTTTCTAACTCTAAAAAATAGAAAAACTTCTCAGAAACCCCCAAAAATTATTTTCTACCATATAATTATATATATATATATATATTTATTTAAAATAGTTTTGAGAAATTGTAGACCTATTTTATATATTTAAATTTCAAAACAATTTGACCTATTTATTATTCTTTGATTTGGAGTATTAAGATTTTAAAAATACATAATAGTAAAAATCATCAAAAATTCACAAAAATAGAAAATAAAAAACAAACAATATTTTATTTTTTAATTTTTGACTATATATAGCTTTATTATAAATAGAATACCATATATTGTATTTATATACACATATATATAGTTATATATACTTATTATTATTTCTTATTATAAATACTATAAATACGTATTAAATCCTTTTAGAAAATAAAAAGGTTTATTTTGTTTATATTTGCTAATTTTTGCATATTATTATATAGATATTATATATACCTTATATTACATATATTATTACATATAGATATATGGGTTGAACATGGCCGCCTCGCCTCTTTTTTCTGTAATTTTTTTTGTTTTTTTTGAAAAATATTAGCATGTGTATTCATCTATATATCCATACAATATTCCATTCAAATTTCATCAGAAATATAGACTGTTATGCCCTCCACCTAGAACATATCGATTACAACAATATTTAGACCATTAAAATTACCTGTTCTAGATGGAGGGCATAAGAGTCTCTGGTTCTGACAAAATTCGAATGACACATACATGGTGATATTTTTTTAAAATAACTATTACAGAAAAATAGGGCAGGGGCAGCCATGTTGGTTGCCACTAGAGGGCATCTGATGAATGCGAAAATCAAGGTGTCTAAAATGAACCTCACAAGGCGAGGACTCAGTCGTTGTGATGACTCCTTAATAATTGCACTCAATCAACAATCAATCCCACACAATGAATAATATCAAGAAAAATACTGTAAATCAATATTTATTATACCCTACTAAAGATGTATAGTGACAATCAAGTAGGGGTCGAAAATAGAAAGCAATGGTGTAGAGCAATGCATGCTAAAAAGTAATCAACCACAATGTACCTCTCAAATGCTTAGCCAAAATATGATTTTGTGGGTTTTTAGTTTTGTATTTTTTTTATTTTTATTTTTTTGTTTAATATTTTTATATTTTTTTTAATTTTATGTTTTTTTATATTTTTTATATTTTTATATTTCTTTTATTTTTATATATAATATAGGATCTATAATACTATATATAAAAAATAGACAAAAGTTGTTATAAATATAAAAATACTCAAAATACAACAAATAAAATCTTTTTAGTTTTTAAATATTTTGCTACCATTTTTTAATTTTTAGTGAACTTTTCTAATTTTTGTGAATTTTTAAAGTTAAAAGAACCATTAAATAGAGATTAAGTAAATAGGAAGAACCGAAACGAAAATTAAAAATAATAAATATCGTCAAAAATTTTCCAAATCTAATTTAATTTACAAACAATAAAATTAATAAAATTAAGAATAGAAAACACTATCTTTTGGGAATTTTAAGATTTTTTTAGATTTTTATAAAGATTTTTAGGGTTTTTCAATTTTTAAGAGTTTTCTTTTTCTACTTTTATGGATTTTGGGCTGGAGTTGTAAAATAGCTAAATAAACACAAAGTATATTTTTATGTAATTTTCCACAAACTTTTTATATTTCTATGGGATTTTCAAGCTAAACAGGTAATAAATGTGCTAGTTTACATTTTTAATAAATAATAAAAGGTCCTCAAATGGAGAAGAAAAAATGTAGCGTGGAATTACATACTAATAGGCACCTAAGTGTATTTTTTGGGATTTTTCTGAGTACAATAGCTAATTTTAATAAATAGAATAAACACATAATATTTCAATGGCTTAGCAGGGACATAAATGTAATTAAAATATATCACAGGGTCTAAACTACAATTTATCCAAAATATAACATTGGAGTTTAATTTTTGTAGACCAAAAGAAATACAAAAAGCTTCAGGATTCTGCATGCAAAGCCGCCAAACCCATGTGTATGGATACGTAAGCTTCACTGGTGCGGACCAATTTGCAAATAAAGAAATTTTAGGGGGATTTTTGCAAAATACAATAAAATAAAATAACGACAGATGAATGATTGAGTCTTAATTATTAAATACAAAAAGTAGTAGGGCCTAAGTGCAAAATACCCAACTTAAGGTGCGCGGGCCAACATTTGGATGGAGCTCACTTGAACATGCGTCGATCCCCGGCTTCACGATGATGCTTATCATGAAATGGATCCAACAATGGAGGTGCGATTCGATCAGACGACAACTGCTGCACTGGAAGAACGACTCTTGATCAAGGTGTTGGATGGAGGTGGATGAACACAATATGAACTCTCCTCAAGTGAGTTTGGAATCGACGCTGCGAGCTCCTCTAACCTCTTCCTGGAGCTCTGACAGACTTTATATGCTCCTGCGATTCTCCCAGAGCAGCTAGTGTCCACAAAATGATCGGAGCCCTCGCCAGATGCTCGGACGAGTCCCCAGACCTAGAAGCTCCTCCCCAAATTCCGTGAGGCACGAGTGGTCCTCCTTATTAGTTCTTCCTGTAGGGGGTTAGTCGCAACATAAATATGATGCTCAGGGAGAACCAGAAGTGGTAATGGGTGAGGGAATGCGTCGGGCGGAGCTCTCCAACGTAAGGTAGAGGGTGGAGAGTGGGTCCATGGATATGCGCAAGATCCGATTGAACGGGAATGCCTGGGATGGGGAAAATGCAACTGGGAAAGAGATGGAGAGGATATGCAAGGCAGAGGGGGTCGATTTTTGGATGGAAATAGGTGGCAGAGCAGGAGCTCCACCGCACAAGAGGATTGAACACATTGGTGATATAGTCAGAATTTAAATAAACAAAAGCTAAAATTATGTTATTACTAACATAAGGAATGAAGAGAACTAAGATAAAGAGAGCTCACCGACAAAACACGACCAGGAGAAGTAGCTCCGGTGAGGTTGATGGTTGACCCTGGATCACTTCAATTCAACGCCCAAATCTTCACCCAAGGAGTCGACCAGAGTCCTGATGTCACCAGGATTGAGGATCACGGCTCAAGGTTTGGGTTTCAGGTGGAAGAAGGATCAAATTTGAAATTTGGGCGAAGGCGATGTTAAATAGGGGGTGACTTTTGATTGAGCAGATCTCCTGAATCCTTGGACCGAAGCCCACGGAATCAAGCATGTGTGAAATCCTGACGATCGGAGATGAAATCTCGTTAAGAGAGCGAGATGAATTGGTGAAAGACTCGAGCGAGACAGAAGGGAGAAATCAAGGTAAATGCTGGCCAGTGCAGGAACCAAGACGAGGCTGGGGAGTTGACCTCGATCAACCCGCCCTCTCTCCTGATTGGTTCAAGTCAGCAAAAAAAGACAAAATCAGAGTAAAAAATCAAATATAATTAAAAAATAATCAACAAATGATTTTATTAATCTTAAGCTATGAAATGAAAATTGTTTACTATTTTATGTAGTATTTTATTATGATTTTTATTTGATTTTTCGATGTTTTTAATCAAGTTTAGTTTTAGGGTTCCATTTATAGGTATATTTGCCTATGTTTTAAGTATTTTATTTTTATTTTCTAATTTCAATTTTTATTATTTTATTTTTTTGTAACTTTGCTTGTATCATTTTATTTTATTATTTTATATATTTATAAATTATTTTTAGATACTTAAATCTATTTTTATTATATTTTTATTATATAATATATACACTTAAATAAATAGGAGTATTATATATATATAAGCATGTGTATTTTACCTATGTATATTTGTATTTTATTTTATTTAATATTTTATTTGTAGTTTTACTTCGGTTTTAATGTGTAAATATATTATAAATAATATTTACAAAATTATAAAAATATAAAATTATAAAAATAATAAATAATGAATAAAATGAATAATTTATTCAGTTATATTATACAATAAGGCCCAAAACCTAACTTTTACATACTAACTCCAAAAAATAAGAAACCACCTTTAGTAAATATCTTATTTAATATCATATAAAATTAAAGATAATTTTGCTACATTTTGAGTTTTTATTTACGAGATATGGGTTTGTTAAGTTGAGATTTTAGGATTTTATTATGTGTGTAAAATGTATACTATATATTATTTTTGTATGGAATTAATTTTGTATTTTTTATATATTATTATCGACATTTTTTATGTATAAGATTTCTTTATTTGAGGTATGAAAAGTAGTAAATAAAATAGGTCCTAAAAATGAGTAAATAATGAATAAATGAATGGAATTTTTATCATATTAGTTGCCCTTATCTCCCCCTACTTTAAGGGTCATAAAAATGAGTAAATAATGAATAATGAATAAATGATGTAATCATCAAGATGACTAGGTTTCAGGATTTTGGGTCATAAAATACCTTTGAAATTTTATTCTTTTTCTTTTCTTTATTTTATAATTTTGGTATTAAAACAATATTTTATATATTATTTATACGACAAAGAATGAATGTTAATTTGTACAAATTAGGACTATTTACATGCATTAAATAGGATTTTTAAGGCCAAAATGATAGAATAAAGATGATGAAATGGAGATTCATTACCCCCTATACTTTCTTTGTTAATCCCTAGCAAACACTTATGCAATAAGTGCACAAAATAAAAACAGAGAAAAGAAAAGGAAAGAAAGTGGATTAAGTTTAATTTTCAAACATGTCTTCACAAAATCAAAGTTTGGAGCTCAAGTCAGACCTTTGGAATTTTAGTGTGGTCGGAACCTTATTGGGAATCAGATTTGAAATACGACAACCTTCGAGAATTCTAAAACTTGCTCAAGTCTCCTCAATAGACATGTCAGAATATTTCAACTCATATGCAAACCCTTATGACTATGAATCTCACTTGTACAGTGTATGTGATGGTGGCTCCCCTCAACCGAAATGATAAAAAGACTGAGGTTCTCCAAGATGACAACCCAATTATTACCCAATCCAGCAACTCCTTCCTTGAGGGACGGGGTATTCCCTTCTAAGTTCAAGTGGCAATCAACTCAAGAGGAGGGAATGAAGAGAAGAATGGACCATAGCTAGTGTAGCTACCTATCCTAGGATGCATTACCAGTGTAGTCAAGTCACCTAGCTACAGGATCACATAATATGACTTTGAGGCTCAAGCTTGCTTATTGACTATACAAATATGTACACTCCAACATGCATTTTATTTTCAATCAGACCTGTCCACTTTTTTTTGGAGTTTCCCCTTTTACTTTTTTTGAAATACTATATACAACAACATTTACATAAGGAGTTTTTCCTCTTGAGCCAGTAAACCATCCCTATTTTGAAGCATTATTACAACCCACACTCTCCTATCTTTAGACATCTCTGCTACTGGACGGGTTGAGGTGTACTTCCCTCCCTAAACGAGAACAAATGTTTCCACTTGTGTGCGTCTCATATAGGAAAATTCAATCCCCTCACCACTCCAACTTAGTTGAACCAAGTGAAAGGTGTAGGTGTCCAAGTTATGCCATTATCGACAAGAGCCATGCATGTGCTCCGAAATACTCTATTTAGGCAGTTAAGAATCCATTGAACCAAGTCTCACGATTCTTAAAGGATTATGTCAATTAGACATGAAGTACCTCAACTCCAGTTCCTATAAGGTTCATGTAATTATATAGATTTAAGGGCCAACCAAGATCTAATCTCCGGACTTTACTTAGACTACTTCAATTATCAAACTCAATTCGAAAAATGCAAATGCAATGCAAATGCTATGTACAATGCAGAAAATATTTTTGTGATGCAATTTTCAAAATTTGAACTTTTTATGGAAATCTGAAAAAAGTCTTGCACATTTTAATGCAATTTTTCAAAAATATTTTTGCAAATGTTTTGATATTTTTTGTTTTCTATTTTTTGTGATTTTTGAAAACAAAAGTTTTTGGATAAAAATAGGTACACATTTTTACACGGGGATGTGTCTTATTTTTACAAGAATTGGATTTTTAAGAATTTACAAGGGATATGTGATCATTTTTATAGATATAATAAAGAATTTGAGTGTGATGTATATATTCCTCAAACTTACTTGAAAAGCATTTTACAATTGCTATATATTAAATATAGCAATTGTAGCCTTGTACCAAATTGCCAATATACGATAAAGGAATCACAAATGGCGATGTTATCTCACTTGTCAACGTATAATTGTAGTTGGGGGGCATTTCGAATGAAGGGAAATTGTTTCTTAATAAACAAACAATCTGTCTTTCAATTTGTTGTGTGCAGCAGAAATATAATGCATGTCAGATGAGCAACTAAGCAAGACAATCCCAATACTGGGATGTACGAGGAACACCCTCAATTGGATACTCTTCTGTGGCGGTGACTGATCTTTTGACTTGATGGTAAAACGATGGTATATAGGATACATATAGAAGCCCTAACCTACACCGGTAGATCCACAAACCTGAATAAGTGACGCAAAATTTGATTACTGTTTTGTGGATGTTGCTCTTGAGCTCCCTCCTATGCTTGCTGATTGGTCAGGGAGATCCTCGTATTGAGACGATGGATTTCACAAATTCAGGATCTTCAACGTATCGGCTCCGACATATTGGTTAGCATTCGAGATGTGGCAGCCTTCTAGTTTCTTTTACAAATATGGATATATATAATGCTGGATTAGATTGTCTAGGTTGATTTTAGTGATATGCTGTTCAATAGAAATGAAGGGCCATCCAGCATAGGGTGTTTAATCTTATGTCTCAGAACAGAGCAGATTTCTATCATGATGGAATCCTGATCACTTGGATTTTTCAGAGAACAGCAGTTGGGCTTGAGCTGCCAGCTCCAGGATTGTCATTCGCCTTTATTATTGCTTATGGGAAAGCAGCAAGAAGGCAGACCTACTTGCAATGTTGACAAGTTGGGATGCGACAGGATGTGTATCAATGTTGATTTTGGCATCATCAGTGCATGTTTACGTAGAAGTTGACTTTAGGTGTCGGGATCGGGATCTGGTGTGAGTTGGGTTCAGTCCATGTTTTCCAATTCAAGCAAGGGATCCGACGTCCATGGAAAATACGGCAAGAGACCCATCGCGTTAAATCCATATGATTTGGGATGTGATTTTGATGCTTCTAGGATCGAGTATAGCCCCCCTATGCGGTGGCTGTTTAATGGTGCCATTAGAGAAGGAATGGATTCTAACTTTTTTCTCATGGAACGTGTGACTTGGTTGATTTACAAGCTACCTACTTTCATTTTGTAAGTAAAGAATCGCATGGGAAAGCGTGCAATTACTTATTTTCATTTTTGTTTTTTGAGCACAATTGCTATATTTAACAATAGAGGCAATGCACAAAATTGCTAAACTAGCAGGGGCATAATTGCAACTATAATTAAAGGTAAGGGTCACAATGCAATTTTACCCAAACTTTAACACTAATATTCAAAATTTATATACTAAAAGACAATTACAATAACTCATGAGGATTTACATGCAATTTTCACAAGATAAAACGTAAACACATGCGATTCTAGCAGTGACTAAATTGCAATATCTAAAAAGTACAGGGCTACATGCAATTTGTCCACAAATTTTTAAACTACATAAAAATATTTACACGGCTTTAAACAAATTACAAAAAATACGGAGGGGGTCTATGAAATTTACCCACTTAGGGGTTCCAACCGTCCACGGAGTGCAACATGTCTGATCGTGCGGTCCCCTTCACGTACCCCTTCGTGGCTATCAACGGTCCATATTAGATCTGGATTGTTGTTCTTGATCGAACGACGATAAGGGGCTTTGCAAGAATAGGAAAGAACACGTTCTGACAGACTTCGATCCGTCGTTCTTCTGTGCTCCGACGGTCTTTCACTCCTCCGACAGGCCCAACAAGTAGCTGGGCTTCCTCCGCATGCGACGACATGTTCGAAGGAAGGCGAAGGGGCCCTAGATGCTCCAGCGAGATCGAACTACTTGGAGCTGCTCCAGGTGGACGTTGAGGATCCAGACGCATCCTCAGCCCTGCAAATTAGAACCAAAACATTCTTGGGTGCGAGAGCTATCTCCTCGACCTAGGGATTGATCGAAATTACAGGGGAAATGGAATGGAGGGGGGAGCTCCGGCAAGGGCATCAGAGGGAGCTTCGAGTCCCAGATCCACGATGGATCTGGGTTGGATGGAGTGGGGATTCTACGGAGAAGGAGAGGGGGAGCGAGATGGCGTGGAAGTCAGGACAGATCAACAGTCAGATCACTGTGATTTTGGCCTAGAGGCTTAGCTTCAGGAATTGGGGCTTTTCGAATTGAGCGCTACTCGCTTAATTAAACTTCAAACTAATATTGCAGAATGAAATCTACATTAGAAAATTACCTAAGAATGACAGAAAAAAAACCTTGATTTGGCCTGAGGGCGAAAGAGACAAAACCTCACGACGGAGCTCGCCAGAGGTTCAGCTCCGCCTTGGTTCCTCCTCGCTGCAGAACCACGGCTCCACATCCTGTCACCAAGAGGAACACGATGCGATGGTTTTGAGGGGCTAAGAACCGATTAAGATCAATCAGAAAACAAAAAGGGGCAATGGGGTATATTTATGGGCAAGCTTTTAAGGATTTCCAAGGCAAGATAGTGTGCAACAAGGAAGGAGTTGGTGGAGATTAAGGCGGTGGTCTCGAGGGCAATGGATGAAGAGGGAGGCATGGATAATTCGGCAAACTGACAACCTTGTGAAGCTCTGACAGGATTCAGAGCGAGGGTCGGACAGTTGATTGTGGTCAACAAGTGGAGGCGCCTGGTTGGTCTGTCCAACCAGGAAATTCAAAGGCAGAAATGCCTTGGAAAATAGATAATAAATACTAATAGATTTTATTATTTTTAGGTAATAAAATCAAAAATATTTCCAATTTTCTGTAGTATTTTATACGTATTTTTATTTATTTTTAGAGGTATTTAGTTGCAGGTTACTTTTTAGGGATTCCTTTATAGGTATATTTACCTATGTTTTATATATTTTATTTTTATTTTATATTTTAATTTTATTATTTTATTTTTTTATTTCATATATTTATAGCTTATTTTTATATACTTAAATTCATTTTTATTAAATTTTTATGTTATAATATGTACACTTAAATAAATAAAGGTGTATATTATATAGGTATATGTTTTGTATATTCATCTATGTAATTTTGTACTTTATTTTCTTTTATTGTTGAGAAAATATTTATGTTTTTATTTTAGTTTTAATGTGTACTTATGATATAAATAATATTTGCAATTTTGTAAAAATATAAAATTATAAAAATAATAAAGAATAAATAAAATGAATATTTTATTCAGGGGTCCAAAAACTAACTTTCACACCTTGACTTCAAAAAAATATGAAACCACCTTTATTAAATAGCTTATTAAAAGTTGTGTACAATTAAAGATGATTTTTATACATTTTCAATTTTTATTTGGGAAATATGGGTTTGTAAAATTCCGGTTCTAGTATTTTATTTTGTGTATAAAATGTAAATTGTACATCATTTTTGCATGAAATAAATTTTATATTTTTTCAGTCATTATTGTCTTATTTGTGGAGTGGTCTAACTGAGTATTCTATACAAATAACCTCCCTATCTCCCCCTACTTTATTCCTTGTCGATTAAGTCATCACGGTGATTGAATCTCGGGGGCTAGGGTCACTTCTGTCCTTGGAACTTCGTTTTTTTCTTTTCTTTCCTTTATGGCAATAAATACAATAAATGCACAATATTTTATGCAGTATTTGGTACAAATTAATGAGTGTTTATTTTGATAAATAAAGGATATATTCATGCATTCAGCTAGGGTTTAAAGGCCAAAATGAATGAATAAAGGTGACGAAATGGGATTCATCATCTTTGTGGAGAAGATACAATTTTGCAAAGTTTTCTTTACGGCTTTTTATTTTGTGTCCCATGCACACTATGCATTATTTTTTCAGTGAAATAAATTATGTATTTTTCTTTGCATTTTTATGTACAATATTTGTGTTTATGGTCTATTGATTTAAGTATAAAAATAGGAAATAAAATAGGTCCTAAAGTACAATTATTGGTCTATAAAATTAGGATTTCTATGTTATGTTTTTTGTACCATTGACCGTCCTTTCTCTCCCTACTTTATTCCTTGTCAACCAAGTCATCATGATGACTGGGTCTCGGGGGTAGGGTCACTCAGTGTCTTTGACACTTTCTTATTTTTCTTTTCTTCCTTTATTCTTTCATTTTGGAATTAAATATAATATTACATACACTATTTTATATAGTATTGATTGTGATTTATTGAGTGCTTATTTTCAAAAATTAATGAAATATACATGTATTTAGTAAGGGATTTAAGGCTAAAATGGAATAATAAAGGTGATGAAACTAAGATCCATTAGGTACCTGAAAACAATGTGGACTTTGTAAACCCAATACAATGAAGCCAGATACAAATTTTATTTTGGGTCAAAATGTTATTAGCTATCCCCTTGTTTTAATTTTATTCATTTTTTACTTTTTGATTATTTTTTCAGAAATAATCACCTAATTATTTTTTAAAATTTTCTTTAAGTCCTAAGTTAAGCATAACTTGTGGAGAAGTTGGAAAAGCAATACAAGTTGACAATATGATTGAAAACTCACCATTGTGTCAGAATGATGGATGCTCAGATAAAAGACTTACAATGCTTCCTAGCTCTCTCAATGTGGGATGCAATACACAAATTTAAATTATACTACATGAAATGCAAGTCAGTTGAAATAGCCCTAAGCAAGAATTGCTATTAGCTTGAAGTACCAGACTAAATTTGACTAAGGTCCAATCATATAGACTATAGGCGCATGCAAATAATTAGGCTTTGGACCTAAGTACCGACTCAAGCAAACCTAAAAAATAAGGGCTCATTCACACAAAACAAATAAAAAGAAAGGCAAAAATCTCAAATCATGAGAAACGAATAGAAACACTAAGAGAAATAGGGAGAATCAAAGTGAGAAAACGAAGAAAACACGAGTAAACTAGGCAAGCCTCCAGGTGAACAAACACATGGTAAAATATGTTTGCTAAAATTCAAAGTGTCTCTGAGTGTCCACATGTATTATTACGATAAAAATAATAAAATCTCTCCCTCATAGAAGAAAATAAAATCTATGCTAAGCCACTCTGCACTTATGGTTCCTCAGTCGGTTTTGTCACTTCTTGAAGGTACTCTAGCGAGGATGGACCACTTCAATCTCCACCTTATCTACACAGTGAAGGATGGGAGCGACACTTGCTGTCACCATGGACTCAACCATGAGGTCCTTTTGGGGTTACGACAGAGGAAGAAGGATTAAACCTGCAAAATAAGGGGATTGTGTTTATTTACGGACATGATTTTTGGTTGTAAAGATCACTCGATTACCATCAATTTGCCAAAAGTTTTGGATAATTAGAGTACCGGGAGAGATGGTCGATGTGTTGCGAACAACTTTGGTGAAGGAACCAAGTTTCCTCGAGTAGTGAATCATTGCCATGAAAATGGAGAAGGGGTGAGGGTTGCGAGAGGCATGCGCTCTGACTGATGAGGCAGGGAAGATCGTGTAATCGACTCTAGGTCAATACATGGAGGCACACGATTGGTCCACGTGGACCAGATAAGAACAAAACAAATATTGAGAAGAAGACATACATAGAAATAAAATAATTAAATATTTTATTAATAAGAAGTCAAAATATGAAAAATATTTATTATTTTTCAAGCTATTTTATAGGTATTTTTTTACAACCGTATTTAGTAGGTGCTAATTTTTACAAGTAGATATAAAGCTATAAATACATGTATTTTAGGTATTCTATTTTTATTTTATATTTTAAATTGTATTATTATATACACATATTTTACATATTTATAATATATTTTAATACATATTCTCACATTTTTATTTTATTTTTTTGATTTATTTTACTTAAATAAATAGGCATATATATATTATAGGCATAGTACACCTATATATTTTGATTCATTATTTATTTTAATGCCTTTTAATGGTTCTATTTTATGTTTATATTTTTAGTATATTTTAAATAATATTTACATGTATTTAAAAATATTAAAGGTAAAATGTAAAAACTAAATTAATTGGACAAATATGTAAATATATGGTACAATGGGACCCCAGAAAGCCAACTTTTAAATCTTAACTCCAATTTTAGTTAAACAACCTTAATTATATAAATAATTTAATTTTAAGAATAATAAAGGTGAGTTTGAATAATTTTTTGGTCTGTGAAGTTTGATTTGCATCTTTTTCATCTATATATTCCTATCACATGCGCATTATTTCTCTTGGGAATTATTTTTGTAATTTTTTATACGTTAATATGTACAAGTTTCATATTGAACATTTTTTATTTGAAGTGAATAAAATTCAAAATAAATAGGTAAAAATTAAGCTATTTACACTTAATAAAATTAAGGTTTATTTTTGTATAGTGATTGGCCCTATCTCCCCCTACTTTATTTCTGATAGACCAAGTCAATATTGACTTAGTTTCGGGGTTTAAGGTCCTTAAGTATTTTCAATACTTCATTTCTTTTTCTTTTCTTTTCCTTTATTCTTTTTATTTTGAGATTAAATACCTATATTTATACAATATTTATATGTTAAATAATGAATGTTATTTCATGTGTTTTAATGCTACTTACATGCATTTCACTAGACATTTATGGCCAAGATAAAAGAATAAAGGTGATGAAACAGAGATTCATCTTAGGATTGCCTCTGTTTTATTATTTTTCATATTGTTAGGAGTTGTAAATAAATTATCAACTCCTATTTCTAGTTTAATATCTAATTAAAATAACAAATAAATAAATAAAGGGAAAGGGAGCATTCCTTATATAGGGTGGACGACTACCTTGGTGGCTCCCACCATACTCGTCCACTCCCATTAGAACTCACCCTTTCCTTTTTCTTTTATTCTTATTTTGAATGTAATCTCCATTACAACCATACATTTATTATTGATTATTTTGAAACTTGATTATCACAAATAATGCTAAATTTTTGTGTGATAATTGCAAATGAGCCATTGATAATTATGAATTATACTAATATGTCCAAAACTAAATGTAAATCACTTTTATATTTATTGTATAATGTGAATCCTATTCACATGAATATTAAAATCGTGAATCCTATTCATAATTAAGTCTCAATAAGATATTGTGGAACTTATCCATGGTATCCATGATTATTATGGATTTAACATTATCCACATTATTATTATCTAAGATAAGTAAGTCCAATTTAGTTATCTTTATATATATACACATATCCAAAATAGTGTGGATCTCTTCCACATATTCTTGGATAACTATGGATAACACTGTCGTGGATAATGTTATCCAAGACAACGAAATCCAATTTAATTATCGTAAGATTCTCCTCTTTTCTTCAGATTTATCTCATAGGGAACAATCCTTGAGCTCTTTCGAGGTAGTGTGCCTTCAACATGGATACTTGGAGATTAGGTCAACGTAACTGTATATGCCCTATATAATGACTTGGATAGTGAGATCTAACCTCATATCTAGGTATAGAAGACCTCTTAGATATGTTGGATCATATCAGATAATATGCTCCATGTAGATCTCTTGAAATCCCTGTGGCTGCTCCATGTGCTCTTTCCCTTTCTCTTAAAATCCATGTGGCTGCTCCATGTAGATCTCTTCCTTCAAATTACCGTGAAGGAACGCCGTCTTCACATCCATCTGCTCTAGCTCAAGGTCCATGCTAGCAACTAGTCCAAGCACCATTCTCACTGAATTAATCTTCACCACTGGGGAGAGGATCTCATCATAGTCCACTCCTTCCTTCTGGCTGAACCCTTTCACTACCAACCTGGCCTTGTACTTGACTTGCTTGTCACTGTCATCTGACTTCAGCTTGTAGACCCATTTGTTCTTCAAGGCTCTCTTCCCTTTTGGAAGCTCAACAAGGTCATAAGTGTGATTTTTCTTGAGAGATGACATCTCTTCATTCATTGCATTCTGCCAATGACCCTTGTCCTTGTGCACCTCTGCCTCCTCAAATGTGTATGGCTCACCTGCATCTGTGAGCATCACGTACCTAGAAGTGGGGTAACGGGATGATGGCTGGTGTGTCCTCTCAGATCGCCTGACCTGAGGCTCTGCTGTGTCCGCAACTGGATGAGGTTGCTCCCCCCGCCCTAGATCCCCTGGACCTGCATCAATGGGGTCTGCGTCTGGCTCGTGCTGCTCTAGCTGTTCATCCTCTCCACCTGTAACCTGTACTGGAGAGGGCTCTGTGTCCTCATCACTGTCATCATCCATGGAGATCTCATCTCCATCACCACTCTCAGTGGTGTCCTCAGCCAATGTCTGGTTCTCATAGAAAATCACATCCCTGTGCCTGGTGACTGTCTTCTCCCTGGATCCCAAAGACGGTATCCAAACTCATGATCTCCATAGCCAAGAAAAATACAAGGCACTGCCTTGTCATCCAACTTCTTCCGCTGCTCCTTGGGTACCAACGCATAGGCTTTGCATCCAAACACCCTCAAATGAGCATACGAGGGGTCTTTCCCTGTCCAAACACGTTCTAGAATCTGAAAGCCCAAAGGAACTGATGGAGATCGGTTCACTAAGTAACATGCGGTTCGAACCGCCTCAGCCCAAAAGGTCTTGGGCAACTTTGTTGTCTTCAACATACAGCAGACTCTCTCAACAATGGTCCTGTTCATCCTCTCAGCTAGACCATTGTGCTGGGGTGTATCTGGCTCTGTCCTCTCATGCCTGATGCTGTGTTTTGCACAATAGCCCTGAAAGCTATGGGAGGTGTACTCTCCCTCATTGTCCATGCGTAGACACTTCAACAATTTTCCTGTCTCGCGCTCAACCAAGGCATGAAACTTCTTGAAGCAATCGAACACCTAATCCTTCGATCTCAGAATGTACACCCACACCTTCCTAGATGCATCATCAATGAAGGTGACAAAGTACATGTTGCCTCCCAAAGAGGCCGTGTCCATAGGACCACAAACGTCAGAATGGATCAACTGTAGAAGGTCTCCCTTCACCTTGGATCTGGCTCTGTATGGTGCACTTCTGCTCTTCCCAACCTCACATGCATCACAAGGTGACAAAGTGATGTCATTGTGGTAGGGGATCAACTCCTTCTTGCTCAAAAGCTGTAAGCCCTTCTAGCTCATGTGCCCAAGCTGACGGTACCACAAATCTGAATTATCTGCCTCAGTAGCATGCAAACTGCCATCCATGACCTTCAATCTAGTCATGTAAAGCGTGTGACACAACCTGCCTCTTGCCATGATGAGAGAACCCTTGCTAATCTTGCATTTGTTTTCGCCAAACTTCAGATGGTAGCCTTCACTATCTAGCTGTGAGCCAGATATAAGGCTAAGCCGCACATCAGGAACATGCCTCATATTCTGGAGTGTCATTGAGTACCCAACATCCGTCTGGATCGAGATGGTGCCCATGCCAATGATCTTAGAGTAACTCTCGTTACCCATCAAGACTCTCCCGTAATCACCACTGGTGTAGGTGGTAAAGAACTCCCTGTGTGGAGTCACATGATAGGAGGCGGCCGTGTCAACGACCCACTCCAAATCACTGCCTGTGTGCAAGCACTGGTCCTGGATGGTGAGAATCACCTCTTCTGCACTTTCATCTGCCACAACTGCAGCTAAATTTCCATCTTCCTTTTTCTGATCTTTCTTGGCTTCAGCTTGCTCTCTCTTCCAAACCCTGCAATCTCTCTTCCAGTGACCTGGCTTCTGGCAATGGTGACACTTTCCTCTGCCCTTGGACTTGTCTTTGGATTTCTGCCTCTCTTGTGATGCTCCTCTGCTGCAGGATCTTCCTCTCCTCTCAACTGCATACACATGTGAAGAGGAGGATGCCTCTCCCGAAGAGCGACGTCTAATCTCCTCATTGAGGAGACTGCCATTGACCATAGCCATGGTCAACTTGCTATCTTTCGCAGATTTGCTCACAGTGACAACTAGAGTCTCCCAACTGTCTGGCAGTGAACCCAATAGGAGAAGTGACTGCAACTCGTCATCAAGTGACAAACCCATGGATGTCAACTGGTTGATAATACTTTGGAAGTCATTCAAGTGCTCCGCCACCTTGGTCCCATCCTTGTATTTCAGATTCACAAGCTTTCTAATCAAGAAAGCCTTGTTGGTTGCGGTCTTCTGATCATAGAGTTCGGACAGTTTGTCCCATAACTCCTTGGCATTCGTCTCCTCGGCAACATGATGGAACACGGACATGTCAAGCCACTTCCGAATGGTCCCAACGGACTTTCGGTTCAACTTTGTCCACTCACTTGCGGACATGTTCTCCGGCTTGGCGCTCTCCCCCTCCACGGGATCGTGGAGGTCCTTGCAATATAAGATGTCTTCCATCTTGGCCTTCCAAATCTGCCAGTTACTGCTTGTGAGCTTAATCATAGTGCCTTCATCATCTTTGCCCATATTGCTCAAACCTGAGCTCTGATATCACTTGATGGGGATATAATGCGGAAACAATCAACCAGGAATATATCCCCCTAAAAACTGTCCTGCAACAAAGATGGCATAACAAACATATGTTCATCACACGGGAACTCAAATGGCAACAATGACAAGCATAACCACAAGCAAGCAAGCAACCACACGAGATAAAGATTTTACGTGAAAACCCTTACTCAATGTGAGTAAGGGAAAAACCACGGGGCAAACCGGCAATGATTCCACTATGGTCAAAATGGAGCCAAAGTTCTTCCCGATTTTGTTGCCCACAAAATCGAGGTACAAGCCACACACAATGGATAGTTGTCCAACAAGTATCAAACTATCCCTAGGTATCTAACTATACCAATATTGTGCTCAAAATAAGGAGGACAAAGTAACTCCCCTTGTGGGCTCCCGGATGGAGACCCAAACTTGGCTTCTTGAGGTTGTCCACAACGATCTCCTCGCTCCTCCTCTCGAGCTCGCCCAGCACTTCCACCCTCCAAGCCCAAATCACAGCTCCCAAAACACCCAATTGTTGCTGCCCTCGAGCACGGATGCTCGGCTTCTCTCTCGCACTCCTGATCGGATGGAGGAAGACGGAGAAGGGGGTCCGAAACCCCTCGCTGCTGCTGCCACTGGAAATGGAAAGGGGAGGGCGGTGTTGTTCTTCTCACGGAATGAGGAATAGGGCTGGAATCAGCTACTGGAATGGGGGCTTCGTTCCTCCCTGGAATGGGACTCCAAAGGGCTGGAAAACTTGCAAGTATGCCCCTGCAATAGTCACAAATTGCTGTCCCCAAGTTGGGGCTGGAAAAAATGCAAAGAAACCCAACAATATATCCATTAGTATCTTTAGTATATCATTCTTCCTTTTATATACCCATTTGACATTCTATTAGTATTCGAATTTGAAAAGGGGGAAAGGATACAGTAATACATACGTTCGTATATCTGATTGTTTTCGCCGCTAATTGTCGTGCCTGATATGATTGATGCCTTTGATTAGCTTTGGTGGTTTCCCTTCTATTGACATATTGCATTAGGCTCTTCTTCATGAATATAGTTTATCTAAGCATAAAATAAATAAATGATTTTGATTTCCATTTAAAAATGGACAAGGATATGGTTATACATATACTTGTATTCATATCCGTCCGTTTGCATCCCTAACTAGATAATATAACTTGAATGTTGTAAAAATGATTTCATGTTGGAGTGGAAGGGAGAATGCCAAGGAGGTTGGTGGAAGGCATGTTCACCAAAAAAATGCTATAGACACATAAGAAGTCGGGAATGTCGAAGAGGAACAAGGAAGAGAGAGAGAGAGAAGATTATGATGATGATGATGCTGAAAGAAATATAAAGGATCAAAATCGATATCAAATAGTTTAAATATTAATGTTTTCAGAATACTCTCATCATGCTTTAGTCCTTTAGTCATTACCTCTAATGTTATGATTCATTTATGGCGATAGAGATACAAGTGCAAATACCGACAATTTTTATGAATTGTCATGTAAAAATGAAATAAGTGGGTCGTATCCACGTAATTTTATAGAGTCATTGCATCTGCGTTGTTAAATTTAGCGATGATTAGTTGATATTTTTAAAAAATAGCAAGGATAAGCATCGCTATGTGGACCGTTGCTAATGATATAACGACATATATGATATTCGTCGCAAATTTCGAGTACGAAAAATCATTTCACAACGAATAATATCGTCGTTATATATTTAACAACGGCTAATTTAATAACGGATTTTGAAAAAAACCGTCACTATAGCTCATTTTTTATAGTGGTTGCATGAAGAACATAAATCAAATGATGAAACAAGAAGACCTGGAATGTAGAAGATTATAACACGAGTTTCTGCGTATTTGGATTCTTATATAAATTCACTCGTGGCAATTCCTCAGACGATTCATATAGGATCTAACTGTGTGCAAATATATCCGTTGAGACAAATATGACGCCTCAGCTGCAAATATCCTCTACGGCCACTCCTATTCCTTGGAACGGGTCACCCAATATGTTGTAACCATCAAGAACACCAGCAGTGATAGTATTGTCACCACCACAACAATTATAAGTTGGAGCATCGTCTTGGCTTTTTTGGCATTTTCTGCAAGAATATAACAGACATTTCTAACATTAAATACAATATAATCAATCAGTAATTATTCGGATTAGCGTAATTTATCTTAACATAGTGGAATAATATTAAGAAGATTGATTTTTTGCTACAAGAGCTAAAGCAAGGACTCATAATAAACATAGCAAAAGATTAGATTCGGATAAGATAACACTAACTTCTTTTCACCTACTCACTGATGCTCCGAATGCTAGAAGAAAAAAAAAGCATTCTAATTGGTGCCAGCACCCATCAGTTACAATACAACAGTCTCATGATCGAGCGGCTGTAGTGCATTACAGCACTGCACCACGGCAGCAGAGGATCCGGACGCGGAAGAAGATCCTCTGCTGTAGAGGGGATTGCAGCAGAGGTATTGTAATCCCCAATAATTTTATTTTGTGATATAAATTTTAAAATCCAACCTTATAGATTGAATCTTAGATAAATGTTCTACATGACTTCCAATTTTCGCTTAAATATGAAATTATTTTCTATTTTATCTTAATGGTTGAAGATTCGAATCTTTTTTAAATGAAGTTTAAGTTTCTTAGATTTTGACCGATTGTTTGCCCATTAAGATAAAATAGCAAGTAATACTGGATTTAAGCGAAATTTGGAGAACATATAGAGTATTTATTTAAGATTCAATCTATAAAGTTAAATTTTAGAATTTAAATCACAAAATAAAATTATTAGGGATTACAGCTACAATCCCCTCTACAGCATATAGGATCCTCTTCCTCCGGACGCTACCAAAGGCAACTACAGACAATCACGTCACGTGAGTATCCGTTGTATCGTACCTTTGTTTTGGTCGTCGGATCTGCTCTGGTTGAACTTGAGGAAAAACACATCCCCTCCGCTTTCCGTCCTCACGTCCATGAGGTCTCCCGACCACATGACGCACCCAATCCCCGTCCCCGTACTGTTTGCTGCTGCATAGGCCACGCAAGTACAGTTCTTACTGCAGGTAGACATGCAGTCCTTTATCCCAATTTCCTATCCACTGTTGCATTGATCATGTCCGGCAGCTTCATTCCTCGCATCTCCAAGAATCCCGCACCCTCCCCGCAGCTCACATTCAGCATCCTCCTGCATTCCCTCTGCGTACCCATCGGGTCTTTATTCAGCACAGCTGCATATCCTGGCAAGCACGTGCAGGTATGGTTATCACAGACCCCGTTCGCTCCGCATTTGTTGTAGTAGTCGCAGTACTCATTTGGTCTCGTCCACAGTTTGTCCCACGCCTGCTCCCGGACGTTCCAGACCTCTTGCATGATCACTCCTTGCGGCTGTACCACCAGTCTCGACAACGCCGTGGCTTCCGTCAAAGCCTGGAAGCTGTAGAAAACTTCGTTGTCGTTGACCACGAAGGAGCAGTTGAAGGATCCCCCCGGCGTGGCACAGAAACTGGTTCCGTTGAACATTCCCGGACGGTAGACCATTGTGCCGTTCACCGCCATCAGTGACAGCTCGTATCCCCCACGGAACCCCGCCGGAGGAGGTAGTTGAATTCCCCGGGTGACGGATCGTCGGCGCTTTTCCACGAAGAGAAGCTCCAGCTGTGGTTCGTACGCAGATTCACGCCGACCTTCATTGTCGGGAGAACGGAGTCTGTGGGGTAGTCGAAGCTCTGCCATAGAGTCAAATTCGTTATAAGGTCTCTTGCGACGAGGTTGCCGGTGTCGAGGAGCTGCACGGTCACAGGGTGCGGGGTGTTCGATTTCCAGAGCTGCTGGATGAGTTGACTGTTGTTCCGGTAGATTGCCAGGCCTCCTTCGGCGGAGAGATTAAGGGAGCCAGTGGTGTCGAGGACGGGGTTCTCCCTGTTGGCGATCCAAACCATGTCGGGGACGCCATCGTACTTGATTGCGAGATACCTTTTGTTGGACTTTCCGGGGCTGAAGAAGCCCATGAGGAATCTGCCATTATTAGATGACAGAGTGTCACCATCGTGCAGGGGTTGTCTCTGGTTGAGGCCGTCAGCGACGCAGCCGATTGCGTAGAGGAAGAGGAGTATGGCGAGTGGTGGGAGAAGATTGATGATGTTGGTCTTGCTCATTATTGCGAAAATGTTGCGTTGTCGGGCAATCGTAGTAGGAATGATCGGCTTCCAGGGGTGTAGAAATCCGGGGAACCTATTTACCGTCTACGAGGTATGGAGGAGCACTAATCCCTCCGGCCGTGAACTCATGCGTAGGAAAGGCCAGCGAGACTAACGTGGGTCTCATCTTTCAGGAAGAAGATGCTTGACCAATTCTATTTAAAATATTAGGATCAGACGATTTCTTTTGCACTCGTGGATGCTCCTCAAGTTGAATGGGAAACCATGATCAAAGAGGATTCAGATGAAGCTTTGTCGTCGAAGTACTATTGGGAGGATATAGACGAATGCCGATTGTTGATTAAAATTGATGTGTAGTTAACCTCCTCTATGGAAGCACATTGGTGAGAGTTTATAATGTAGGTTTAAAGATCAAGGGTCCATTTAGCCATTCGAAAACCATATATGTATCTTCTCCCCTTGTTGTTACAAGTAACAAAAAGAAAAAAAACAGCCCTGTGGTTCTTCTTTTCGTGCAAGATGGATTTCCCCGTTAACCACCATACCATCATGTGTTTTATGTTATGATGGGATCAAAGCCTTGTTAAGATCTCTGTGTTGGGCATGTACTTTGCATAAGCAGATATGTTGCTGTTGTGTTTTTGCCCAAATCTGAAGCCATAGCCGTGGAAGAACCCGTATTCATTGGAACCAAAGTCTGAAGCCATTTGTTTGATGAGTTCCGCGAGGATCTTGACCTCCACCTTGTGCCCTAGATTTGTCTCTGAAGGTGTGGCACTCTTCTGCTACCATTGCACGGAGGAGATGCCCAATCGCCCTACTTGTGTGGACAAAAAGGATTGTTTGTGTTGGATAGCAGTTGTGTAGGATTCTTTCCTTAGGTCAAGGTTGCTGCTTGCTACCTCTCTGCTACAGGATTTCGCTTCCATCCGTCTGGTACTCTTGGATTTTGAGTTTTTCTTGTTTCCATCAATCGTTGCTTCTTTGTGGATGATTAGATTAGAGACAAGTTCTATTAGCTGAAATTGTTGATAGCTATGAAGTCTTAAATTATTATTTTGCTCTTGTTATGTTTTTCATCTATCCGACATGGCATTTGGAGAAAAAATAATATTATGGTACCTTTAAAATTTGACAATCATCCAGTTCAGATTACCACTATTAAATTAACCAAAGATAATTATCTTCAACGACATACCACTGTGGAAATGGCGATTGTTGATCGTGGTTGGATCGGTTATATCAAAGGTCTCAACCTCGCCCCAATGATAAGGGCCTCTCCTGGGAAAGATGTTTCCTTGAGGACAATGATTAAAAAGTTGGATTGTTAACTCTCTATTTAATGTCATGCAATCTCTCATTGTGGATGGTTCTTGAGAGCATGTAAGAGGAATAATTTGAAGATTTATCAATCGACTCGAGAGAAACATAATCTTTGACATGGTGAGCTATCTGTTTCTATTTATTATAGTGTCTTGGTCTGAGGAATCAGAGAAGTGCAATAGTGATCAGAAAAATATTTTGGAATAGAGTGGAAGACATAATCTTTATTTTCTTGGTGGTCTAAACCATGAATTTAAGAATGTGATAAGCCAAATTTTGAATTCCACAAATATTCTTAGTATTCACGATGTATATCATCATGTTGAAGCTAAGGAACAAAGAAGGAACAAAGAAGGATGGTGATGGATAGTTCTTTTGTGTGTCATGGACATTGAGAAATCAACACTCATATTTCAAGGAAATAACACCGTGTAACAGAACAGGAAATGCATCCATTGCAAGAAATATGGTCACATTGTATATTACCGTTGGGATCTTTATTCAAAGTGGAATAGTCGAAGGGGTGTTATGATCGAAAAACAAGGAAAGTTGACACGTGCATCTGAACAAGTTGATGAAGAGAGGAGGAAGATCGGTCACGACCAAGTTCAGAATCTTCAGGCCTACCCAAACAACCATGCTCTTGTTGCCACTGCTCGGAAGAAAGGTAACAATGTTAGTATGATAAAAAAGTTAGTGATGTTAATAAAGATGAGTATAGAGAGTGGATAATTTGTCGTCACCGATCGTAAATCTGATTTTCAACAGGTTTCCAGAACATATCGATGTATGTATGCATCTATATTATCATTGATAAGAAAAATATCGGTTTTAACCACATATGCATATTAAAGCAAGGGAAAAATCCGAAAACAAACATCACGACAAACAATGTGACAAAGAAAAATAGAGAGTTAGAAATCACAACCGAAGCGTCCTGTCGTAGGACTCCCCTTAGAGAGACAACACCCCCACTTTATCGGTGCACAGGACCTCGAGACGAAGCCCGAGATCGAGAGAGGAGAGGAGACGAACTGAGCATCCTCGAGAGAGTAGAGGCATTGAGAATGAGGATAGGTTATGTTCGTAACCTACGCCCATGACTTTAAGAGATACTTAAAGACGTCCGGACGGTTACGTTTCGTGAGAGGATAATAGAACAAATCCCTTGGAATTCAAACGTACGGTTACAAAACTGACCCGGTCTTCGCCACGCTGCGGCCGTGGCCGCAGCCGCGCCCGAGCCCGGCCCGGTGTGGATGCGCGCGCGTACGTGTGTTGTGGTCTAAAGTCCTCTCTAGTCTGTTTCCATACTAGTCACAAGACTTCCCATATAAAAACCAAGTATCAGTTTTAACTCTCCACGAAGTGGGACTAAACAGCACCCCACAGGGTTGAAACATTGAATTCCATGAATTGAGTTACATTAATACAACTTGATATTAACCATCAAATTGCATCAAACTATCCCAATACAGTTAATTCCAACAATCCCCCTCGAATTCACTGTTGAAACACAAAGAGCAAAGGATCTCGGGTTTCACACTCTACTTTCAGTAAAGGTACCTTCCGGTTTGAACCTTTACCTGAGTTATCCGCTTTCACCATCACAGGAATAAAGTTAACTAGGTCTTGAACTTTAATTCTTTGATGTAATGGTATCGAGTGATAACAACAAAGTGAAGTCTATGGTGACAATCTTCTATTTTTGATGCTATTAATGGTCATGCACCCTACCCTGTTTCATGAGTATATTAAGGATAAACCATCATTCTTTATCTGCAGCCCACAGAAATACTCATATAGGTGGCATTCTCCAAGGATGCACTGCTCACATCCTGCTTATAAAAGCTTGAATCCATTAAGAGCATAATGCTCAACCTTTTCCTGCAATTTTCATGCACTCGACTTTTCAGGGATAGGACTCACATGCAAAGTATTGCATATTGAGTGCCAACCAGTTTCCCTTACAACTTGTTTTCCCATTGAACATATTTTGTGAGATCTCCACTCATTTAGGTTGGGTTGCTACTGCGGGTAAACTCTCAGTGGGTTTCAGCCCCATCACAAGTTTGGATTTTTGGAGTAAAGATCTATCAAGTCCATTTGTAAGTGGATCTGTCGTGTTATCTTTGGTTCCAATAAATTCCACGGCAATCACTCCAGAAGACACCAAATCCCTAATAGACTTAAGTCTAACTTGGATATGTCTTCTAGTTTTCTGATTGTACTTTGAACTCTTTATCTTTGCAATAGTAGTCATGTTATCACAATGTAAAGAAATCTCCAGTATCGGATTATCCACCATGGGCATCTCAGAGAGAAGCTCCCTAAGCCATTCAACCTCTATACCTGTTGTGTTCAAAGCACACAACTCTACCTCAAAGGTAGACCGAGCCAAGATGGTCTGTTTCACAGACCTCCAGGAGACTGCACCACCTCCAAGGGTAAATACATACCCAGTCACACCATTACTCCCGGAGTCCTCCATTTGACCTATCCAACTTGCATCACTATATCCTTCTAAGATAGGAGGATATTTACCATTGTAGTCCAAGAAGTGCAGTACCCTTAAGGTACTTCAACACTCGATCCAAGGCCTCCCAATGAGTACGGTCAGGACAGCTCGTATACCTACTCAACTTTGCGACCGTGAATGAAATATCAGGTCGAGTACAATTCGCAAGATACATCAAGCTTCCTATAATCTAGGAAAGTCGTAGTTGCGCTACAGGTACTCCACTCTTGTTCTTGCAGAGGGGTTTAGATGAATCACAAGGAGTGCATATAGATTTACAGCTTAGCCAAAATTTTCAGAACTTTCTCAATATAATGTGACTGAGACACAGCGATCCCATTAGTAGATCTAATCAGTTTGAGCCCCAAAATCACATTTGCAACTCCTAAGTCCTTCATCTCAAACTTACCGCTCAAGAACTCTTGGTTTCTTCCACTATCCTTATGTTTGATCCAAATATCAAAATATCATCTACATATAGGCATAAGACAACAAACATATCACCTTTAATCATAGAGTACACACATTTATCGGATTCATGAACAATAAAGCCATAAGACTGGATAGTCTTATTAAACTTGTCATGCCACTGTTTCGAAGCTTGTTTTAATCCATAAAGAGATTTTACAAGCTTGCAGACCTTTCTTTCATTACCAGATGCTACGAATCCCTCATGTTGGTCCATATAGATCTCTTCGTCAAGATCGATATATAAAAAGGCACTCTTCGCATCCATTTGATGAATTGTGAGATCATGTATGGAGGCCAACGCAATGAGCATCCGAATCGTAGTCATTCTAGTAATAGGAGGATGGGTATCAAAATAATTAATACCCTCTTTTTGTTTGAAACCTTTGGCTCCAAGTCTTGCCTTATATTTTTCTATGGATCCGTCCGGTCTAAGTTTTCTTATGAATACCCATTTGCTTCCTATGGTGGAACACCCAGGAGGTAGATCGACCAATTCTCACGTGCCATTCGAAATGATCGAATCCATTTCAGATTTAATACCATCCTTCCAATGCCTTGCTTCGGTAGAAGCCATGACATCCTTGTATGTGGGAGGAACATCCTCGATTTGGTATGAGACAAAGTCGCTACCTAAATCCTTGGCAATCCTAGGTCTCTTACTTCGTATAGGTTCAACATCCTCCAAAAAATCATTGGGTTCAGAAGAGGTAGCCCCCACATTTGACATCTTTTCTATTTGTTGTGGAATAAAACCAGATATGGAGGCTACGTCACTAGTCAGATTTTCAGGAATTCCTTTTTTCATCGGAAAAATATCCTCGAAAAAGGTAACATCACAAAGTTCAATAATATTATTAGTATCTATGTGTGTGATCTCGGACCAAATTACTAAGAATCGATAGGCATAACTATTTTACAGATACCCCAAGAAGATCGCATCAACTGTTTTAGGTCCAAGCTTCTTTCTCTTGTGTTCTGGGATTAAGACCTTAGCCAAGCATCCCCACACCTTGAGATATTTTAGGCTTAGCTTCCTATTTCTCCAAAGTTCAAATGGACTCTTATCTTTATGCCTTAGGGGAACTCTATTCAGAATATGGCAGGCCGTATTCAAATCTTCCCACCACATGTAAGATGGTAGCCCAGAACTTTGTAAAAGTACATGATCATATCAGTTAGGATCCTATTCTTTCGTTCTGATATTCCATTGGACTGTGATGAATATGGTGCAGTGACCTCATGAACTATGCCAAATAAAGTGCATTGTTCATCAAATATCTTAGATGTTTATTCAACACCCCTATCTGACTTTAAACGTTTAGTTACTTTTCCGACTTGTGTTTCTGCTTCATTCTTAAAAATAAGAAATTTTTTTAAGGCTTCATCCTTAGTTTTAAGCAGATAAACATAACAGTATATACTATTATCATCTATGAAGGTGATAAAATATCTTTTATTATCTGTAGTCATCACGCCACCAAAATCACAAATATCAGAATGCACTAAGTCTAGAATTTCAGTTTCCCTATTAACAGAATGAAAAGGCTTTCTAGGCAACTTAGCTTGAGCACACATTCATATTTGGTGAGTTTGTATGTAGTATGATCGGGGAATCATGTCAAGTTCCATCATTCCTTTCATTGCATTGAAATTCACATGTCCTAGCCTAGCATGCCATAAATCAGTAGATTCAATATTTGAAACAAGATAAACCAGAAATATTATTAATTGAACTATCGATGTCACATCTTATTCTAAATAAAAGATCATGATCAGCCAAATATCATTTGCCAAAGAAAACACCATGTCTCAGAAAAACTATTTTATTACATTTAAAGTCTAATTGAAAACCCTCTCTTACCAATAAAGAATCGGACAAGACATTCTTCTTAATATCAGGAACGTGCAGCACCCTGCGCAAAGTCCAAACTCATCCAGTTGAGAATCTCAGCTCGACTCATCCAGACCCAAGCACCTTGGCTGCAGATCTGTTCCCCATCATTATTGTTCCACCGGCTGAAGCATGATAAGACACAAAGAATGTCCTGTCAGTACAAATGTGTACATTTGCACTTGTATCAACAAGCCACTCATTAGGCTCATTTACTAAATAGAGTTCATGATTCACTGAGACATATCCCCCACCGGGCCTGCCTCTCTCAGCTGGCACAAGAGCCTGAGGAACGACATCTGTAGACTTCTGTTGGGTCTTTAGAGAAGGGCAATCCTTCCTTTCAGTGTCCAACCTGTCCACACTGCCGGCAAGGTTTGTTCTTTGGTTTTTCTGGATTTTTCCCTTGGCTTTCAATTATTATTTTTCCTTTTGCAAATATTTTCCTTTGAGGTTATCACATTGGACCTTAGGGTTCACATCAACAGGCATCACGGATTTTTGTGTCCTATGCTCCTCTTCAAAAGCTATCGAGACCATTAAATCATTTAGAGAAATTTCCCTTTCCTATGCTTTAGGGACAAAAATCTTCCTAGGACTTGTGAAATTTCTCAATGGATCGACATAACCTGAAACTTTTCAGAGAGTTTCATTTCTACCTCGTCTAACCCATGGAGCAATAACAAAAACTCATGACCCTGTTCCGAAAACGATTTACCCTCAATCATCTAAAATTTCAGGAACTTGGATACTGAGTATTTTTCAATACCCAGATCCTCCGTGTTGTATTTCTTATTCAGTTCCTTCCACAAATCCTTAGCAGTCTTGGTGGATGCGCCATAGACATCGAGCAAAACGTTCGATGGTGCAGTAAGAATACACCCATGACACATACGGTCATGTTCTTTCCACGCATCCGCTATCTTAACCGCATCTGGATCCGATTCTGTTCAGATAATTTAGGGCACTCGGTTTCCAGAATCGAAATCAGGCCAATCGTGGTCAGCCAGATTTTCATGCGTTGTTGCCAACGCTTAAAATTCTGACCCCTGAATTTCTTTGGCATACCAGTGAAATCCACACGAGATCGAAACCTCAAATCCAACATTTTCTTATCACGTTATATAGTTGTCTCTCTAAGATTGTTGAGAAAACCTATATCAACATACATACATAAATTTGATTTTCAACAGGTTTCCAGAACATATCGATGTATGTATGCATCCATATTAACATTGATAAGAAAAATATCTGTTTTAACCACATCTGCATATTAAAGTAAGGGAAAAATACGGAAAATAAACATCACGACAAATAATGTGACAAGAAAAATAGAGAGTTAGAAATTACAACCGAAGCATCCTGTCGTAGGACTCCCCTTAGAGAGACAGCGCCCCCCACTTTACCGGCGCACAAGGCCTTGACGTTTGCTCCTAGGGTCCAACGGTCCACGCTCTTCGATGGTGCGCACCATGCTTGAGCGTCCTCGAAAGTCACCTCTATAGACGAATCCCGAGATCGAGATAGGGAGAGGAGACGAGCGTCCTCGAGAGAGGAGAGGCATTGAGAATAAGCATAGGTTATGTTCATAACCTACGCCCACGACTTTAAGAGATACTTAAAGACATCCGGGCCGTTACGCTCCGTGAGAGGATAATGGGACATATCCCTTGGAATTCAAACGTGCGGTTACAAAACTGACCCGGTCTTTGCCACACCGCGGCCGCGCACACGCCCGAGCCCAATGCAACGTGGGCGCGTGCGCGTGCGTGCGTGTGTGTGGTCTAAAGTCCTCTCTAGTCTGTTTCCAGACTAGTCTCAGGACTTTTCATATAAAAACCAAGTATCAGTCTTAACTCTCCACAATGTGGGACTAAACAACACCCCACAGGGTTGAAAAATTGAATTCCAGGAATTGAGATACATTAATACAACTTGATATTGACCATCAAATTGCATCAAACTATACCAATACAATTAATTCCAACATAGTCGAAGGGATGTTATGATCGAAAAACAAGGAAAGTTCACACATGTGCATCTGAACAAGTTGATGGAGAGAGGAGGAAGATCGGTCCCGACCAAGTTCAGAATCTTCAAGCCTACCCAAACATGATCAACATTCATGGGGGACTCCGAAAAATCTCTAGATATCAACCATGCTCTTGTTGCCATTGCTCGGAAGAAAGGTAGCATGTTAGTATGATAAAAAGTTAGTGATGTTAATAGTGATGAGTATAAAGAGTGGATAGTTTGTCGTCATCGACCATATGATAAGTGATCCAAAATAGTTTGAAGTATACAAACGGACTTTAGGAAGGATCGTGTTGCCCTTACTAACGGATCTCATGTAACAGTGGCAAGGAAAGTTAGTGTTGTTTCTCTTCTTAATAAACTCTTGATCCACGACACCCTTCATGTACCTGACATGCCTATTATTCTTTTTTTGTTAGCAAGATAACTAAATAAATGAACTTTAAACTTGTTGAAATAAAAATACGAAAGCGTAATCAAAATAAGAACGAATAAAAGAAAGAAATATGAAACATGGAACACTCAAATTTTACATGGAACCCTAATTCATGTGGAACGGAATGAAACCACGGGAGAAGGTCTCAAAGAACCAGATCTTTTGTTGAAGTTTTTCAATGAATACATGAGACATGGGGCTTCTTATATAGCTCCACAGATAGACCGTGTCCCACAAATAATAGATGTGTGGCTAAACATGAGCGGGGAGTAATTTCACCTTGGAGAGATCCAATTGCTGCTATATTAGATACTCCACCCCCCCCCCCTTCAGCCTGGAGCTTAGAAAACTACAACTTTCAACAAAAGGAAATATAATACATCTTCACTCAATACATCTGATAAAGGTATGGATTGAGACACCATGCTCAGATGGGGGATAGAAGCATCTCATTTGGAAGTAACCATTGTTGGTAGAAGACCTCCCTCAAGGACGGGGTCTATGATGATCAAGTCGCCTGGAAAGACATCAATCATACATTTCAAGTTGATGTGACAACCAGGTTGTACATGGAGTAGAGTCGTTGTAAAGGTCGGCGTGGAGTAGTAGGGGATAGAGACGCCTTGATGAAGAAGTCGATGCTCGGTGAAGATGGTTGATAGGAGTAATAGTCTGGAGTGTTGTTCTGTCAGTTGTGGATGTGCAGTACAAGTCCTCTAGATATAACTCAAGAAGAAGAACATGCCCACCCTCACTCCCCCTTTCTCTCGTACTTGATAAAATTAAGAAATGTGCATGATCAAGTTGGGAGAAACAATGAATAACATGCATTTTTCACTTTTTGGTATGCCTCTTTTTTGCACAAATCATACTTTTTTTGTAATCATTTTTCTTTGTACGGCTTATTTTGTACAACTGCCTTTTTTCCTTAAACCCCTCTCTCCCCCTATCAATGAGGCCTCTCTTTTTTTCACTCTCTTTCATTTATTTCTTTTTTTTAAATCAACCTTTCTTCCTTTTTTGAATCAGCCCAATTGGGCCCAACTAATAGCATCCCAGAATCAAAAAAGTTGTCATTTCTTCTCAACCTTTTTTAAGCAGTGGAGGGCCCATCAAGCTGAAAGATAATTTCCTTTTTTCTCTTCACGACCTCCCTTTTCCATATCATTTTCTTTTTATCAACCATTCTTTCCCTTTTCTTGAATCATTTTCTTGTAATTGACATCCTTCTTTCTTTGGACAGTTTTCATTTTCTTCCAACTTAGTCCCTCTCTTTGTTAGGGGGGCAGGTGTACCCTGTTGGGCCCAAAATAATACTAGGTTTGAGCATGAACCTTCGTCCACTTATAAAAAACCATTTTTTCTCTTTATTGCAACTTCTTCTCCTCCTCCTCCTTTACTGACTCTAGCCTATAAAAAAATTATTTCATTTTTCTACATCTCCACTTTTTTTTCACTTCAATCTTTGCAGCATTTTGGCTTAGTTTGGATCCAAAATAAAGAAACTATTCTACAATAATTTTTTTTGGGCCCAAAAAAGGCAATGGAGGATTATTGAAGGCCATACAGACAGCTGCTCACCATCCCTCTTCTGTTATGGTTCCAAAAACCTAGTGACAGTGCTTATCTCGCACTATGACTTCTGTGTGCGCATCGCTTGTAGTTGTTGGGAGAATGCAGAGGAAGTTACGATGGCCCTAGAGTTGTTGGGGATCTGAAATCTCACTTAGAGTTGCACAGGAGTGGTACTTGGGTGCCGAGGAAGCACTACATGGGTGTCACACCCATATTGTTGTGGTTGGACGGAAAGCAACGAGAACAGCAAGAACAAAGCAATGAGCCTTCCTCTTGTTCTCCGTCACCTTTATGAGAGAGGACTAGGATGCTTGCAACGATGGGATTATGGAGTGGTTCTTTTGCTGCAACTCTCTGGGAGGTGGTGAGATCAGGAGTGGAGGCATCATGTATTGTGGTTTCTCATTTACCCATCTGGATGGGTGGAGATGATAAATCCCTTGCTGCAACAAAGGACGGTGATCATGATGTATGCGTAAGTCGAGGCAGCACAAATTGTTGTTGGTTGGAGCCCACGTACTGTGCAAGTCATCTACTGGCTAGAGGGAAAAACAACCAAAATAATCCCAAGAGGAGGATCGTGTGTATCACACAAGGCAGAAATGCAGTCGCCGAAGTGACCACTTTCAAAGATCACCTGGTAGTCGCAACAATCAACCCACAATATTAAATGAAGCAATAAAAGCAAGGGTGATGTGGATCAAAATTTATTATAACCCAAAAATAACTGTCTATAGTAGACAAGTAGTCTGGGTGTCGAACACATGGAGACAAGTCGGGAAGCAGGTATATTAATTTTAAATAAATAATGATAATTAATATAGGCATTTGTACAATATTCACTCAATAATTAATAGCTATTTTATGGATTTTTATTTTTATTTTTTTATTATTTTTGAAATATATATATATATATATTAAATTATTTAATCTTATAATTTTATTTTCTTTTTATATTTTTTATTTTTCTTTTTAATATATGATAAAGGTATATATATAACTCGATATATGTAATATGCATAATATATGTAATACATCATATAAAATATATAATAAATACACAAAAGTCAGAAAATACCAATAAGTACAATCTTTTTTATTTTTTAAAGGGATTAAAAACACATTAGGGTATTTATAATAATGAATAATAATATTAAATATATATAGTTATATTAGAAGTATATAATACAATGTAGGGTATTTCAATTTTAAATATATATAAAAATAATCAAAAGTCATAGAATAAAATATTTTTTATTTTTTATATTTTCTTATATTTTTAATTTTTAAGGATTTTTGGTAATTTTTTAAAGTCCAAAATATATAAAACATGGATTTTTTAAAAGGGTCGAATTATTTTGAGATCTAAAAATACTAAATATAGTCAAAATTTCTCAAAACTAAATTTACTACTTAGTTATATATATGTATCAAATAGAAAATGATATTTTTGGAGTTTTTATGATTTTTTTATAATTTTTATAAGATTTTGGATCTTTTAAATTTTTTAGTGATTTTCTTTTTCTATTTTTAGGGATTTTCTAAAGATTCAAAATATAATAATAAGCAACTATTATTTTCGGAATTTTTAAATATGAATTTATAATATTTTTTGTTTTTTAAGGCTAATGGGGAATAATCGTGCACTGATTGATTTTTCAAAAGTAGGAAATTTGTATAAAATAAAAATTAATTATATAGAGTAAAAGATCATGCAGGTAGGCACATTATTCTATTTTTCCATAATTTTTGGAATATGGATGATATTTAAACAAAATAGACAAACATCCACAAAAATAACTACACTAGCATGGGTATTTTGCGAATAAATAAAATACCATGTGCTATATGCAAGAAACACCAAAAATTTTCAACATAAACCTGATTTTTATATATTCAACTGGAATACACAAAGCTTGAAGTGGTTCCAAGTAATTTACCCAACTCACGTGGGTATCAATGTGAGCTGAGCTGGTAGGGGACTCAGTTGTAATAAAAAAGTATATGGGCTTTGATGCAAATATACCTACTTTTTACACACGATAAACTATTTACAGGCCCTTTTTAATATTGCAAGAATGTAGAGGGGGTATCCAATATTTTCCCACTTATGCACCCCTCATCGCACGGCTAGAGGCGTGCCACATGGAGGATCCTACGTCTGAGGGCATGCAATGCTTCAGCTTGATTCAACGGTCCAGATTAGATCTGGACCGAGGCTACAATCTGGCGATTGCTAGGCTATTAGAAGTACACGAAGAATAGTCCTCTACGGTTGCTTCAATCCTTGATTGCCCCTTCGTCTGGTGTCTATTCGCAGCTCCAATGGGTTATAAAGGTCGTTGGCATGCCTCCGCCTCTATAGATGCCCACAAGTGAGATCTATATCCTAGCAATGGGGATCTGGGTGTCCTTCAATTTCACGCGACCTGGAGCAGCAAAAAGGTCTTGATTCCACATTTCAAGAAGTCCTCTGGGTTGTGACTGGCATGAAAACACTCTATGGCTCGAGGCGAAGCGCCTCGACCAAAGATTGAAGCTTGAAGCAGTGTGGATGAGTTAGGCGGCGAAGCTCCGGCGATGCGATGGAATGGACATCTATTTGCTTTATTACAAGTAGGAATCAAGGGGAAAAGGCATGATATAGATGGAGAAGGCGTTTGGGAATCATAAGGGGGTGAAAATGGGTTGGAACAAAGCGTGTTTCATGTGAAACCAACCTGGAGCTCGAGCTCCAAGTTTACACACAGATTTGACTTAAGCCTAAACCTATCAATTAAACTGAAAAGTAAGAATGGAATTGAAATTTATACTAAGAATATTACGAAAAACAGAATATGAGGCCCTGATTTGTTGTGAGTAGAAGAGGCAAAACCACAGAGGCTTTCCGGCTATGGACTTGGATATCCTCCTTACTGGCCTCTCCTAGCTGCAAATCACCTTTAGAAGCTTCCTACCACCAAGCTCTCGATGGGGGAACTGATTTGAGGGGCTGAATATCAAAGAAGAGGGGGATCAAAACCCAAAAAGAGATGGAGTGGATTTTTTTTATAGACGGAGGTGGTAGGTGAAGTTGATCGCGAGACAGTGATCGATTGTGTGCTCGTGCTGGAGATCCATGGTTTGGGCATGATGGAGGAAGGTGAGGTCTCCAACTTCTGTGAAGAAATCGAGGCTCTTGAGCCTTATATTTTTGCCAAAAAAATCGAAGAAGGAGAGGGGTCACAAGGTTCTGACACGGACGGCTAGGTCAGGCGTACAGTTGGGTGCAAGTCAACTAACGTTGCAATCTGGTTGGTCATGGACCAACCAGATTAATCCAGGTCGAAAATACATTGTAAAATGAATAAAAACAATGTAATTAATTAATTTTTATTAAAATATAAAAAATTCTTGTAATTTTATGTATTACTTATTACATATTATTATTTATTTTTCGAGGTGTTTCATTACAAGTTAATATTTACATGTATATCAATAGATAAATATACATATGTTTAGAATATTTATTTTTTATGTAATATATATTTTATTATTTTATATGGGTATTTTACATAATTTTTATTTATTTAATTATGCATTTATATATTTTTGTTGTATTTTTTGTGAGCTGTTTGTACCCTTAAATAATTATGTATAAACTCTTAATAGGTATATATAGGTATATTTCATCTATGTATTGAACAATATGGTTTTTTATTTTATTTTTGTAGTTTTAATTTATTCTAATTATGGATTTATTTTAAATAATATCTAAAAAAATATATAAATAAGAGAATTTGAAAATTACAAAGAATAAATATATTGATCAAAACATACAGATATATAGCACAATATGGGCCCAAAACCTAACTTTTGCATCTTAGATCCAATTTAAATGAAATCACCTTTATTAAATAGCTTATTAAAAGTTATATACAATTAAGTGATTTTGTTTTATTTTGACATAGTATGGAGAAGATACATGTATGTGAAGTTTTTATTTTGATGTTTTATTTTGTATGTCCCGAGCACATTGCGCATTATTTTTCCTGAAATCAATTTTGTATTTTTATTTGTATTTTATCTACAATATTCATATAGAGGCTTTTGTTATTTGAGGTGTAAAAATAATTAAGTAAAATATGTCCCAAAAAGTAATATTTGAGTATTTAAATTAGGATTTTGTGCATGGTTTTCTATGTATTTATGTATAATTTCTCTGCCCTATCTCCTATTACTTTATTCCATGTTAATCAAGTCATCATGATGATTGGGTCTTGGGTTCTAGGGTCATTCAACACCTATGGTGTTTCATTTTTTCTTTTCTTCCTTTATTCTTTTATTTTAGAATTAAATATCATAAATGTACAATATTTTATGCACATTATAGAGTGTCTACTTTGGCAAATTAATGGAATAAACATGCATTTAGCTATGGATTTAAGGCCAAAATGAAAGAATAAAGGTGATGAAATGGAGATTCATCACACCCCCATACTTGCCTTTGCTAGTCCCTAGCAAACACTTATTCCTATAAGTGCAGAAAAGAAAAGGAAAGAACTTGGATTGATTTTAACTTTCAAACTCATATTCATAATATTAAATTTTGGAGCTCAGTCAGACCTTTGGATTTTTGGTTTGGTCGGAACCGGACTTGAAACACAACAGTCTCTAAGAACCGCAAAATTCTGCTCAAGTCTCCTCAAAAGTTAGGTCAGAACAAACCGATGTCAAACACAGTCCCTTATGACTATGAGTCTATTTTTTACAATCAGTGTGATATGTAGCTACCCTCGGCTGAAGTTGTAAAATTCGGTCTTCTCCAACATGGTGATCCTAATTCCCCAATCCAATAACTCTTTCCTCTAGAAGTAGGGTATTACCTTCTTCTAAGTTCAAGTACAACCTGCTCAAGAAGAGGAGGTGAAGAAGAGAATTGATGGTAGCCAGTGTAGCTACCTATCCTAGTATGTTTGACCAATGTAGCCAAGTCATCCGTTGTAGACTCACATATGTCTGACTCTGAAGCTCAAGCTTGCTTATTGAATCTAAACATTCTCTGACGAGAATCGATTTTTCTTTGACTTCACATGTATTTATTTATTTATTAATATTATGTACAACATCATTTGTATAAGGACTTTTTCTCTTGAGACACTAGACTATCCTCTTTTGAAGTTTTATTGCAACCCACAACATTTCGTCATTTGACCTCATGGCTACTAGATCGGGTTCGGGAACAATGGCCATAGATATGTGACTTCTGATGTTTCCACTGGCTTGTGTCTCACGTCGGCAAATCCAACCCTCTACCACTTCAATTGAGGTAAGCAAAGTGCCAGGTGTAGGTGTGCCAGTTAGATAACTGTCAACAAGAGTCATGCATATGTTTCGAAATATTCGACTTAGGCAGTCAAGACGATGTTAACCAAGTCTCGTTGTCTCAAAGAATTAAGTCTAGTAGACTTGAAGTGCCTCAACTCCAAATTCTATGAGGTTCATGTAAGGTCCAACCAAGCTCCAATCTTCATATTTTATTTATACTTGTTAAGTTGTTATTACCAATCCGAAAAATACGAATGCTATGCATAATGCAAAGAAAATATTTTGTGATGCAAATTTCTTATTTTTGAACCTTTTATGGATTTTTGAAAAGGTTTTGCAAATTTTTGTGCAAGTTTTTGAAAATATTTTGCAAATTATGGGTTTTTGCAAATAAAAGAGTAGAAAAAAATATGTGCAGATATTTACACGGAATGCATATGGTTATTTGCAATAATTAAGATTCAAGAATTTACACAAGTTAGTTATTTACAAGTTTATGTACAGAGTTTGTAAGAAACTTTTTTTGTTTGAATGATATGCATAGTTCTCAAAAAAATTGAAAAGATTTTGATGAACATTTTGAAAATTTTATTTTGCAAACAATATTTTCACAAATAATTTTTGCAAACATTTACAAAATTTAAAAATCATTTTGCAAATATTTTTAAATAGTGTGTATAGATTTTTCAAAATATTTTTGCAACCATATCCAAACCATTTGAAAATAGATTTTCAAAATATTTTATTCAAACAAAGAAATGAATTTTTTACAAACAAATCACTTTTACAATGGTTGAAAATATTTTACAAAATATTTTCCAAATAGTTTTCAATTGATTTTTCAAAGAGATTTTCCAACTATTTTTCCAAACATTTTGCAAAGCATTTTTAACCATTTTATTAATAAATATATACAAAGAATTTTAATGTGTGTCTTATTTTTTATTAATTAGTCATATTATTTAAAATACACAAGTACGAGTTATGGCTAAAATATGTACAAGGTATATATGACTCCCCTGTTATACTTAGAATGAGCTATGTACTCATAGATATAAGAGAAAAGGAAAGACATAACTCATACTAAGTATAGAAAAGTCTATACTACAATGACTCAATAAAGAATAAGAAATCGATCGTCTTCCCTATACATAGGATCAAATAATCCTAAGTATAGCAGATTGTATTCAACATGCAGGGAGGGTCAAGGGTGGGAACGAATAAATGAATCATCGTCTCGGATTGTCTCCCCCTATACTTAGAGTAAGTGTTTAATCGGATTTTGCGAGGGTCTAAAATAATATCCTCACGGCGCCATGTTTGAAAAATGATTTGCAAATGGTTTGAAAAATGGTTGCAAAAATGATTTGAAAAACCTATATATACTGTTTGAAGAGCCTTTGCAAAATGATTTTCAAATATGTGTAAAATGTTTGTAAAAACTATTTTGGACTATAGTTTTCAAAAATTGTGTGAAAAGCTTGTGTCAAATAAGTTTGAGGAATATACACATCACACCAAAATCCACTATATATATATGTATAAAATTGACCACTTACCCTGTAAATTCTAAAATCCACTTCTTATGTATCTAAGAAGCACGCCCGTGTACATAGTTTTCACCTTGTTTTCAGCCAAAATCTTTTTGTTTTCAAAAATCCCCAAAAACATTTGCAAAATTAAAATCCAAAAACATTTGAAAAATCTTTGAAAAAAAATACAAAAAAATGCATCTGCATAAGCATCATCATATTTTCAAAAACCCATAAAAAGTTCAAAATCTTTGAAAATTGTATCACAAAAATATTTTCTGCATTTGCATGGCACGAGCATTTTTCGGATTGAGTTTGATAGTTGAACAAGTCTAAGTAAAATCCGGAGATTGGAGCTTGATTGGACCTTATAATCTATCTAATAACAGGAACCTTATAGGAACTGGGTTTGAGGTACTTCAGGTCTAATTGACTTAATTCTTTGAGGATCACGGGACTTAGTTCAATGGATTCTTGACTGCCTAAGTAGAATATTTCGGAGCACACGCACGACTCTTGTTGATAATGACCTAACTTGGACACCTGCACCTTTCACATAGCTCTCCATGGATGAGGTGGTGAGGAGGCAGCTTCCTTTAGCTTGGGGTAGCATATGAGGGTAGTACTTCTAGGCGGAACCTCTCTTCTTCTTATAGTGAAGGAAGTGCACCTCAACTTGGTCTAGTGGTGATGAAGGCTAAAGACAGAAGCCGTGGGTTGCAAGAAAGCTTCAAAAGAGGGATAGTCTACTGGCTCAAGAGGAAAATTTCTTGTATATATGCTGCACCATGTAGATATGTTGTACAGATGCAATTGAAAAAAAAAAAGCAAAAAGAACTCCAAAAAAGTGGTGGGTCGGATTGAAAATTTAATAACCCCACCGGAGTGTATATAGTCCAATAAAGCAAAAGCTTATGGTATCCATGTTACATCTCATGAAGCTTGCAGCGGGAGACTTAGCTACACTGGCTGAGCTTCCAAAAGTCTATACTTCTTCCCCCTCTTCTTGAGCTAGTTGTACTTGAACTTAGAAGGGAATACCCCGCTTCTCGAGGAAAGAGTTGCTAGACCGAGGCATTAGAGTTACCAGGTTGGGGGAGGTTGTTTCTTTGTCACTTCTGAGGTGGGGAGCTACATATCACTTACACTGTACGAGTCAGACTCATAGTCGTAAGAGTTTGCGTATGAGTTGATGTACTTCTGATCTGGCTATTGAGGAGACTTGGACAGAGTTTTGAGATACTCAAGGACTGTTGGATTTCAAACTTGGTTCTCATTAAGGTTCCGACCGCACTAAAATTCCAAAGGTCCGACTTAAGCTCCAAACTTTGATTTTGCGAAGACAAGTTCGATAATTAAACGTAATCTAATTTTCTTCTTTTTCTTTTCTTTCTTTTCTCTTTTTGCACTTATTGCATAAGTGTTTGCTAGGGACTAGCAAAGGTAAAGTATAGGGGGATGATGAATCCACATTTCATCATCTTTATTCTATCATTTTGGCACCAAAAACCCTAGCAAATGCCTGTAAATAGCATTAAAACCATCATCTTAGCATCCATGCATGTGCATTCAGATTGTGTATAAATCACTGTAATTAAAGCCAAAATTATAGAATAAATAAAGAAAAGAAAAAGAATAAAATATTGTAAATAATTTATGACCCAAAACCCCCGAGACCTAGGCATCTCGATGAATAGGTCGACAAGGAATAAAGTAGGGGGAGATAAGGCCAAAAACACAGTCAAAATACCTTCACTTGTTATTCATTTTTCTTATTATTCATTTTTGGGACCTATTTTTGGTTTCACTTTTTATTCATCAAATAAAGAAACTTTGTACATGAAAGTTGTAGATAATTTAATAAAGAAAAATACAAAATTGATTTCACAGGAAAAGAATGTACAGACAAAAAGATATGGTCTGAATAAGAATCCAAAATCCCAACTTCCCAGACCCGTATCTCACAAACGACAACTCCAAATGCAGTGTACTCACCTTTAATTGTATATAGAATGAAATAATCTACCCAATGGTGGTGGTTTCGCATTTGGCGGAGCTACGGTTTGAAAGTTGACTTTTGGACCCACATTGTACACTTGTACTGAATAAAATATTCAATTTATTATTTATTCATTATTTATTCATTTTTTTGTTTTTATAATGTTGTAAATAATACTTATAATAATTATGTACATTAAAACAAGAATAAAAACTTAAAGAAAACACAAAATAAAAATACTTGTATAAATACATAGGTATAATACCTAAACTTATACTTATACTTTTTATACTTTTATTTTATTAAACATACAAAACATATCAGAAAAATGAAATAAAAATATATTCATGTATATAAAAGTATGTTATAAATTTATAAAATCATAAACATAGATAATAATACTAAAAATGCCTAAATAAAAATATAATACTAAAGTATATAGATCTATATATAATAAAGGGTATAAATGCAAACTTGTAAAAATAATTCTCAGAAAAATAAATAAAAATCACTAAAAAATTCTTCATAAAATAACAAACATTTTTTATTTTATAACCTAAAATCAATAAATTCATTTACTATTTTAATTTGATTTTACAAATAATTTCCATTCTGAATTTCCTGGTTGGTCCACGTGGACCAACCAGGTGCGGTCTGGAGTTGACCTCGGTCAACTCCCCCGACCAAAGCCTGCCACCTTCTGACAGCCCGATTTCGCCCCGATTTCACCCAATTTCCGAGCTCGATCCGTCCATCCTCACGCCTCGATCCCTTCTTGGGAATTCATCTCTGATCATCCCTCTCCCACGCCATCTCTTCAAATCACGCCAGATCCCCATCATTCGCGCGTGGAGCTCGCTTGAAGGAGACGCCATCGCCACCTACTTAACCAACCCCCCATCTTCCTCCCCAAGTTGGAACACCTTCGGTCCACCCTTCAGCGCCATTCCCGTGCTCCTGAGCTCCGTGGAGGTGACAGCTCCACCGTCAGCCCTTCAGCCAAGGCGCGCGAAGTCGGAGGCGTCTCCACCACCTCCCGCAACTCCGGCGGTCGAGGTACCCTTCTCTCCGGTCTACACCGTCGAGGATGCCATTTCACCCCTTTCTTTTTCGTGCATTAGCTTAGTCTTAGTCTTAGGATCAAAAACCCCAAAAAAATTCGAAGTCTCATCACCTGTATCGCCCGATTCGTCAACCTCGCCGGAGCGCAACTCCGGCCGAGTTCCCATCCGCCGTTCAATGCCATCCCGTCGCCACCGCGGGGTCCAGGCAACTTGCCCTGGACCCTCTCACCTTATTTTGCAGGTCCAAGCGCAGTCAACGCACCTGGAGGGCCATTTTGAGTCCTCGCCGGAGATACCTGGAGCGTGAAGCTCCGCCGCCTTCGCGCCCGCATCTTGACATCCCTCCGGCGAATCCGAGCCGTCCAGTCCATAGAGGGACCTTCCAGGAAGCTGCAGCTCCATTTTGGAGCCCATCCACCGCCGAAGGAGCGAGATCGGAGTCGGGGAAGTTCGCCTCCGCCGGCCTTCTTCCCCGTTCTTCCTCCTCGCTTCTCCACCGTCCGATCGAGCCGCAGCTCCAGTTCGAGCCTCGACCGTCCGATCATCCATGCACAGCCACCGTCAGATCTCTTTCTGAGATCTAATCTCAGACGTCGACGCCAACCGTCATCGACCGCTCCCGTGCTGCCACGTGGATAAGTGGTTCGCTTCCCGCCGTTGGATCGTTCATCGCCGCCAGCCGTTGGATGCGCGCCACGCGTCACCTGCAGAGCGCTCGAGCGAGGGTATTTTGCACCCCAACCCTCGCACTTTTTGTATTTACTTTTTAATATTTAAACTTTTGGCTGTAGTGTAAAAGTGTTGTAATATTTGCACAAACACCCCCGTACTTTCGATATTTGCATTCGGGTCCTTCGCCACATCACCTCACGTGACCTGTACACGTGAGGGGGTGGGCATTTTGCAAGGATACCCTCGGTTGTTTGTGTATTTCGTTTAAGTCCATGAACATTTATGTCAAGTTGTAATATTTTGGAGAAATTGCATCGAACCCCCTGAGCTTTGTAATATTGCAAAAATACCCCTCCCAGGCGCGTGCAAGTCACGCGTCCTGTGGGTAAATTGCACATACACCCTTGCGGGTTTGGATATTTGTGTTTAATCCTTAAAATGCAAGTTTCAGAGTAATATTTTGTGGAAAAATGGCGTACATGCCCCTGGATGTTTCACTATTTGCATGTATGCCCTTGCCAGCACTGTTTGATGATTGGAGTCTTGTTCTAATTAATTAAAATATCATTTTAACCCCAAAAATTCCACAAAAATAGGGTTAAGCTCCTGTTGTCCTATACTTTGACGCCCTATTTTTAGTTTTCAATTTTACCACTTTTCATTATTTATAAAAAATCAAAAACATGTCTTTTTCCTACTGTCTAGCTTAGAAAATACCAAAAAAATAGTAAAACCCCTCTAAAAATTCCAAAAAAATTACCTAGTGTCTATTTTACTCTATTTTAGTGTCAGTCCAAAAATCATTAAAAATTTCAAAAGAAAAAACACTAAAAAAATTAAAAACACTCAAAAACTTCAAAAAAATATATAAAATAGTAGAAAAACCCAAAAATAGCAAACTCAGCTTCTGTTTATTCCTAATTTTGTTCTCTTTATTAGAAAAATAGTGTGAAATATTTTGACTACTGGTTGTATTTTTAACTTGCATTTTTTTGTCACAGCCAGCCCTTATTTCCACTGTTTGCTTTATTTTAGCTTTTAAAAATATCAAAAACATATTGAAAAACCCCCAAAAATCATAAAAACAGTAAAAAAATCTTAAAAATACCAAAAACATTTATTTTCTGGATTTTTGAGTATTTTTGTGCATGTTTATTAATATTTTACTTTGCCTTGTATTACATTGCCTTTAATTTCCAACATTGAAAAAAAATATATAAAATATAAAATATAAAAATCAGAAAATCAAAAATCAAATACAAAATTAAAAATCAAATATTTTAAAAAAAATTAATTAAAAATTAAAAATTAAAAACCCACAAAAATTGTAGTTGCTTGCTTGCTTAGTGTAGACACTTCACACTCTCACACACTTGTGCATTCATTTGCTTGGATTACCCTGCTTGCTCCCTGTGTTCGAACTCTCTGCATACTTGCCCTTTACATCATTTGTGCAGAGTTAAAAATAAATTTTAACTCCACATTGTTTCTAATTTATTGATCTTAGTGTGGGTTAATTGTTGATTAATTTCGGGATTTGTGTGGTCAAACACCGACTGTTGACTCGCCTTGTGAGTCAATATAACCGCATCGAATTCCGGGGTCATCACCGCTCACAAAACTTGAACTAAAAAAACTAGTACCAACAACATATAAGTTATCAACGCATAAACAAAAATGTGAAGTACAATTTATTTTAATCTATAAACAAAAGTGTATAATGTGTAAGCATGTAGAGGTCAAACCACAAAGAGCAAACTAGGTAGCCTAATGATTATTTATAATCAACATGAATTATGTACATAATTATCTTTTTTATCTTTTTGTGTGGGTTTTTTTTTTTAAATTTTTATTTTATTTATTATTTTTAATTTTTTTATTTTCTGACTTTCATTTTTTATTTTTATAATATATGATATCGTATATATGTGAATATGGGAATATATATAAGATAATATATATGGTATAAAGTATCAGTAAATATAATAATTGTACAAAAATTAGAAAATTTTAATGAATATAATCTTGATTATATATATAGGGTTTTTAAATATTTATAAGATGTTTATAATAATTAGTAATAAAATGAACTAATATATGCATCTATACAATATAGGGTATTATATTTATAAATATAGTTGAAAAATAATCAAACTTTGAAAAATAAAATATTTTTGGTTTCATATTTTTTCTTATGGTTTTGTGATTTATGGGTATTTTTGGTAATTTTTGTGTATTTTTAAAGTTAAAGATATTCCAAAATAGGGATTAAGTAAATGGGTCGAATTGTTTTGAGATTTAAAAATACTAAATAAGTGCATGTTTCTCACAACTAATTTTAATGTATAGTAATATGTATAAATAAAATGATCAAACAAAAACTAATATTTCTAGCAATTTTACAGAGTTTCTATATTTTTATAGCATTTTGGAGCTTTTAAATTTTTTATAATTTCCTTTTTCTATTTTTAAGGGTTTTTGTTTGAATTTATAAAATACAATAATATACTATAGGTATTTTTTAGAATTTTTGGTAATGTTTTAATATTTTTGGGATTTTTCTATTTAGACAATGAATAAAACATGCTCTTTCGAATTTAAATAAATAGGAAATGTGCATAAAATGTAAAACAAAAATATTTTTAGTTTTACATTACAAAACCCCGCAAGGGTATATATGCAAAATGTCTCGTCATGTGGAGGTCCACGTGAGGTGACCTAGCAAGCACTAAAATGTAACTACATGAATGCTTGAGGGGTCCTTTGCAATTTTTACACATTTATCTACACTAAAAAAATTATTTACAAGACTATAATAAAAAAAATTAAAAGGTGGTGGGATTAGATGATATTACCCTCATATCACGTGTGATCAGACGGTCAGGAGTGTGCCACGTAGGCACACTTAGGAGCATCGAGCAGATGAGGCGAGATACTGCTTCCCTTGAAATCAACGGTCTAGATTAGATCCGGGTCGTGTGTGAAATCTGACGGTCCTGAAGGGAGAAGGAAGAACAGGGAAGAACAGCTCCCTGGACTCCCTTCAATCGTGCACTTCTCCTCACTCAGGCCACCTCCTGCTTCGCTGAAGGGATCCTAATATTCTTGGGAATGTCTCGTGTTGAATGGTACCAGCAAGAAGGTCATGACCTCATTGAGAGGACTGGAGCTCAGTGAAGCTCACGGTACTTGGAAGCCTCCTCCTGCCCCAAAATCGACCCTACTCGGGTCCTTAGTGCCTAGTTCTTTCAGAAGAAGGTTCATGGGCTCGAGGCGATTAGCCTCGACCCCCTTTGAAGTTGTATATCACAAGAATGGAGGTGAGCGGAGGAGCTCCGACATAAGGCATAGGGGAAGCTCCGCTTCGCTTGTCCAGAAAGGATTAGGTTGGTTCAGATGGGGGAAAAGATGGTGCATACGATGGGGAGTGAACTGGGTGTGAAATGGTAGGGCGAAACAGACGGAGTCACGGTGAAACATGGTGTGAGCAGAGAGCTCCGACAATCTTTGATTTTAAGTTTTAAGATAAACTATTGATCTAAGGATCAAATAAAGGGCAGGAAACTAAAAACTAAGACGAAATCTATCTAAGAATGGATAAATGAGTAGCTCATACATGGTTTGCACCAAGGAGTAAAGACCTCGCTAGAGCGATGCCTTGGACTGCCTCTCCTCCTCTTTGCTCTGCTCCAACACCTCAGGGGTATACTCATTGTCATCGGAACATACTCGCGAACAAGGCTGAGGGATTAAGAGCTCGAAGAGGGATCAAAATCGGGAAGGAAGGAGAAAAAGGTTATTTATAGACATGGCGAGGTGGGCTTATTTGATTAGGATTTTTGCTTTAATGAACCTTTGACTTCAAAAAAGTTCTGGCGTGATTGAGGGTGGATCGTAGATGATTTTTCATGAAGGAGTCGAGAAGAGAAAATTAACATATCAAAAGGGGAAAAATTGGGGTAAGATGGCTTGATTGATGTCTGACATTCCAGGAGGCTGGAGATAGGGGAGTAATTGCAGACAACTAAGAACTAAGACTCGGTCCTGGTTGGTCTCTGGTTGATCCATGGGGACCAACCGGAAAAAGGAGATTGGAAATTTATTGAAAATCATTAATAATTAATAAATTAATTAATTAAATTTTGGTTATTAAATAAAAATGTTTATTTTTTGTAGTATTTAATACCTATTTTATTTATTTTTTGAGATTATTTGGTATATTTTATTATTGACATGTGTAGTTATATATATTTACCTGTGTATTAGGTTTTTAATTTTATTTTATATTTAGAATTTTAATATTTTATCTATATAATTTACACCATGCACTCGCCTTCCATGCGCTCGCCTTCTCCAATAATTCAGGGCGATTCTCGAGAACACGGTTCGAACTCCGTGAACCGATCTCCAGACTCTCCACCTTCTTCAATAGTCCAGGATCACTCTTATCTTAAAATATGTCCATTTTGATGGCAATTCATTTCACTCCTTATACCTCGCCATCCTTAAATAAAGTTTTGTGTTGACCTTAATACGGGTCGATTTATTACAGTTGGTGCTTCAATTCAAACTAAACGAGGCATCATTATGTGAAGATCGCGAGCCTGATCTAGAGCTAGAGATTCTATCAGATTCAGAGTCAGAAATGTATAAAGGCTCTCGGAGGAAAAGGGAAAGGATTGCAGCACCCGCTGCAACCGCACTAGAGTAGGGCTAGTTAGATCAGAATGCCGTAAATGCCTAGCTTCTCACCTCCATTCAGGTGATACAGTAACAACTCACTAACAAAGAATTGGCCCAGGTCACTTTCCAGGATATGCTAAATGATCTGAGAAGAAGGAGAGATCAATTAGGAGGAGGAGAATAAGAATGAGCAGGTGGAGGCCATGGAGGCCCAGCAGATGAGCCCAGAGGAGAGCGGCCCAAGCTGACTCTCAAAGAGACCTACAACCATTGAGCAGGACAAGTTACTAAGTATATCTAGATTCCAGCGATCCACACATATTTCAAGTTGAAGCCTCAAATCTTGGCACTTCTCCCGACCTTCCACGACAAAGCGAATGAGGAACCCTATTTGCACCTACAACATTTCAGGCGCATTTCTGGTACAATGCACTACCCTAACATACTATTAGGAGTAGTCAAGATGATGACATTCCCGTTCTGCTTTTAGGATATGCTTCATTAGATCAACAACTCGGGGTAACTCATCACTACATGGGAAGAATTGAAGTCTACCTTTCTGCACAAGTTCTATCCTCTAGGGCGACTTAACCAGATGCGTTCTCATATAGCAAACTTCACCTAAGCCCCTTACGAACTTATGCATGAGACTTGGGAGAGATTTATAGAGATGCAAGAGAAATGTCCCCATCATGACATTCCTTGGACCAGCTTGGTCCAGCATTTCTTCGGGGGACTTATAGTTGAAAATCAGAAGCTAGTGGATGTCTGATGAGCCGAAAAATCCTCTCAATCAATCTGGGATAAAATAATCACTCTCTGGTAGTTGCGACCCGGATCGAGAGAGATAAATCGGTCAACAAGAAAAATGAGAATTAGACCACCAATAAGGCAGATAAAACAAGAAAATCAAAAATAGTGGCCCTGACTATGAGATTAGCCTGGTGTAGCACCCAGGGTCGGACTCAGGAAGCACGAATTGGTCTTGCGGCTTACGAAGTAGTCAAAAATGAAATGAAATAAAAACAAGTATTTTTGTTGGTTTTTAATTATTTTTATATTTTTTTGGATTTTTAATAATGGAGGAAAATAAGGAAAGGCAAGAAACAAGCAACTTCAATCAATTATTTCAACACTAAAAAATGGTCCAAAAATTCAAACAAAAATATTTTTATGTTTTTTAGATTTTTTACTGTTTTTGGTGAATTTTTGTGATTTTTAAAATTTTTATGGAATTTTCTAAAAATAAAACAAGGCAAAAATGCAAGCAAACTGCCCAACCAGGCTTCAAAGTCCACTTTAAAATAGTAAATGGTCCTGGACTAGCCTGGAAGTAATTTTTATGAAAAATATAAACAACAAAGAAAATTCAGGAAAAGGGTTTATTATTTTTGGAGTTTTCTACAATTTTTTAGAATTTTTATAAGTTTTTAGTGGTTTTTCAATTTTTAGGGTTTTTATATATCCAAAAATCACGAAAATTGCACAGAAAATAAAGCACACCAAAATTAACAAATCCTAATTTTTTAGAATTTTAAAAGAGTTTTTGTATTTTTTTATGATTTTCTAAACTGGACAGAGGTAAAAACAACTATTTTTGAATTTTTAAAAATATTAAAAAGCCTAAAAAATGTACCAAGTTTTTAGTGAAAATTTTAACAATGGCAGGAGCCACGTGTCCAATTTTCACGAAATTTGGACTTGATTTGATATTTTATTTAAATCCAAAATAGGATCACAGTGCACAGGGATCTAAATGTAAGAAAAATAAATTCCAAGGGCTAAAAAGTAACAAATCTATAAAGCCAGGGATCCCTCGTGCAAAAATTCCAAGTCCCCACGCGCGCAGCACGTGGTCTGGGCAGAGAGGGACCTAAATGTAATAAACTTACTTCTAGGGGCTTATTAGCAACACATGCTAAAAGTCCAGGGAAGAAGTTGCAAAATGCTCAAAGAATTCAATACATGTCGAATAAAATTGTTCACAGGGGTATGGATGCAAATATCAGAAAGTATATTCCATTCAATAACACATCAAAACATCAGCCCAGATAATGCAAAAAGCCCACTAAATCACGTGTCGATGCACGTGGTCAATACATACAGGGACTGTAATGCAAATATTCTCAACAAGGAGGTCTTAAGTGCAAATGTTCAAAGATAAAAACAACTGAAATATATATTTACAGGACTTGAAAAGTAAATGCGATAAAAAAAGGGGCCTAAGAACAATTTACCCCACTTATTATCCGAGGGCTGGAGGCGCGCCACGTGTAGATCGGACGGCTGAGGGGTGCTGCGCCTCTGCGAAGAGCTCGGTCTCTGATCTGACGGTCGAGGGGTGGCCACGTGGCTGATCGGACGGTGGTGAATATAGGCCTCCTCTTCGTCTGATCGTGTGGTCCGGATCAACCCTCGGCTGGATCTGACGGTGATGGACTCGCGTGGACGGACGGTCAGGATCAAAACTGGGGCTGAGGTGTAAATCGGACGGCTGAGGAGGGTCCTCCAAGAACTCGACGCCGACGAACTTCGCCGGCCTCCTGTGCACGCTGAGGACCTCCTCTGGAGCTGCTGAGATGTGGAAGAGCTTCGCCTTGGTGGTCTGCAGCTAATGGCTGCCTCCGATGAGCCCGGCGACCATCGGAGTGGTCCGGCGACGGCAGAGGACTAGAGCTGCTGTGCCTGGATGTTCGGGACCTCAGATGGACCTCACTCGACCTGCAAAATGCACAGACAAACTCTTGGGTCGAGGGCAAAGTGCCTCGACCCTGTAAGGGGTGAAATGGGTGCGTGGGTGAAGCGGGGTGGTACCCTCCGGCGAAGCGACGACGGAGTGGGGCGAGACAGGGGGGATGGCTGAGTGAAGAAGGTGGAGAGGAGTATGGCGAAGGTGGTGGAGTGGTCGGATTGTCAAATGGGTGGTCGAAGTGGAGTGAATCGGTCGGCGACGGTGGCGGAGCGATTTGGGGGAAAACCGAAATTACACGAACCTAAAAGCTATCTACATTACATGGTGGAGGAAGTCGACTAGGCTGAAGCTCAGGGAGCTCCGGGGGTCATCGCCTCAAGGGTTCGTTGCTTCCCGAGGCTGGGCTCGCTCGGTGGCGGAGCACGGCGGTGATCGTCGCCGGATCAGTGGTTCCCGACTGCCCGAGCCTCGCTTCGACTTTCTCTCGCATGGCTGTCACTCAGGCGAGGTGGAGGAGCTCACTGGTGTCGAGGGGGAAGGCCAAAGATGATGGGTGAATCTGGCCGGAGGCGAAGATTTATATGGCTGAGGGTCCGAGAAGACAAGGTTGGGCGTGGATTTGCAGAGTTCGGATCCCTAGAAGCCACCCCAGGCGAGGGTCTCGGATCTACAGGGAATACATGGAGCCCGTGGTTCGTGGAAATGGTGATCGGATCGAGCGGGGAAAAAGAGCAGAAGTCGGGTTGTCGCTCGGATCCGCAAGGAGGGGGGTCCGCGGGGGAGAGTTGACCGGGGGTTAACAATCCCCCGTGGACCAATGGGAATTCAGAATTTATTAAATATTTGGAAATTAAATAAAAAATAACAAATGACCGATTTTCGAAAAAGTAAAAACATGAAAAATGTTTCTTTATTTTTAAATTATTTTTTAGTGATTTTTATTTATTTTTTTGAAATAAAAATATTGTATGTACAATATAGTATTATTATATATAGGTATATACAATATGTATTTTTGATTTTTGATTTTTATTTATTTATTTTTATACCTTTTATTCCAATTTTATATTTTATTTATTTATAGAATAAAATTTGGAATAAAAGGATATTTTTATTTTATTTTTATTATTTATTTACAAGGGTGAAATAAATACTTTTATTTATATACATACATGGTATATATACAAGGTTGGGATTTGGTTTTATTTTATTTCTTTTTATTCTATTTTTATTTTTTGTTATTTTTATTTTATTTATTTACACCATGAAATATAGAATGTAAATATATTTTATTAAATTGTAATTATTTATTTACAAGGTGATAATAAATAGATTCAAGGTCTATGTACACTGATGAATGAGTTTGATTTCTTTTTATTTCTCTTTTATTTTGATTTCGTATATACAAATATATACAAATAAATAGTCACACATGTTTATTTTTATAAGAGGGAAATAATTTTTATTTATTTACAGGTATATGTACAAACACATGAGCTTCCCTATCTCTCTACTTAGGTTCTTTTTGCGGTCAGGCCCATGCTGAGCCCTCCCTTGGGATTAGGTTGTTCAATATTTATTCTAAATATCTTCCTCTTTTTCTTTTATTTCTTTATTCTTTTATTTATGCACAAAAACATGCTAATTATTCATTTTTACACAATGCATGTTGAACATGTGTTTTGCATAGATTTTGTAGCTAAGATAAAATAATAAAGAGTGATGAATGGGTATTCATCAATGTCACGTGCAGCGACTCGCATTTCAACAAAGATGAGAACATTGCCTAACAAATCTTCGAGGAGATGACCGAAGGAGATGTTGCCTTATCATTGTCCCGTGCATATCAGCACCAACCCCACACTCTTCATAAGCCAGTTCATATGGCATCTTCTCACGAGCCAGATAGGGATGAGAGCTCCAACTTGAATACCATAGGGAGCCAAAAGTCCAAGTTGGATATTATCGATAAACGATCACAAGACCTTGAGAACTTTTTGTGATCGAACAGAGGACACAACACCTGGACAAGCTGGACTAGATAACCAAGCAGTTGGAGCTACTAGTTAGCACGATAAACTCCTGCAATTCTATGTCTGCATTGGCCACCACTCCTGATGAGTTGAAGGAATAAGCATCGCCACCACTCCTCAACCGAGTCAACCCCATCTAGCGATACAACATGTATATTATGTGCAGTCCCCTGAGTCAACATCTCCACAACAACCACAGCAGCAACCGGTAGTCTACCAGCTCGGACCTCAGCCTATGCAAGATCCGTGTTTCCCTCCTACACCTCTCATTCAAGAGGTGAATGGCGTATGGACTAATGATGCACAGTCGACCCATCCATGCGAACCCCAGCAGGGCCAAAAGTCAGGAAACCGACACTTCCCTCAACAATAAGGAGGGAGATTTGTCCAGAATCTGCCTCAGTACCACTAGCAGTCTCCACAAAGCTATGGTAATTGGAGACAAAATCAGTACCAACAACTGCAGTACTGTCAGTACCAGCAAAGTCAGTAGTACTCGGTTGTGCCATATCAGAACCCTCCTCAGCACCAGCAACAATACCATCCTTCTCCTCAATACCACAATCAATACTCCCACCAGTAGCCTCCGCACCAATCCTAGCAACAACATGGACATCACATCGAATCATTCGAGGTTGCCCCTCCAGTGAACCTCGCCTTGGATTTCCTTAGCAGAGATGAGCCGGAAGCTCGATGACCTTACTGTCGCGAACACCTCCATTCCATCATAGGTGGAGGCTAACCCCAACAACTTTCGCAAGAAAGAGCAGGTAGTCAGTGACATTCTCTCCGATCTAACAGAGTCAGATATGAACAAATTATTTTTATCTTATGTTGTCACTCTCAGGAGCGGTAGGACACTACAGTTGTCTACTGTAATGAAGGGGAAGAATAAACCTTTTCCCAACAAATCATCATCTTCTACATTAGCCAATCTACCATCCGAGCAGGGTGAGGAAGAAGAAGGAGAAGTACCATCAACAAAGCCAAAAAAATCAGAAAAATAAAGAATGCCAAAAAGAAAGCACTGACAGCAGCAACCATAGCACAAGCCAACCAACCTTGGAGGAAACTGCACCTGTAGGTTATCAGCGCTATCCTATGGACCCTACCTATAGATTTTGTATGCCCGCCATTCCTGAATGACTCTGCTCATTTAGTCATCCATTTGTATAGCATGATGGGGGCACAAATTTTGTTGTAAATAAGAACACTATTTCTACTGTTGCTTTTGATTCTGTAAATATTCCTTTTCCAAACACATTAAGAAAATCCAAAAAAAAAATGAAATTTAAAAGTAGCCTCATCTGATCCCGATGTTGTTGAGATTATCCATAATCTTGTACTTGAAATGCCCTTGCTCAAAGCCATTAAGTACTTGTCTAATATCAAGAAAGGTCTGAAAGAAGAATGTACTTCAAAGAGACAGCCTTGCAGAGCTAGAGAAAGAAATATGAAACACATTCTGACCATAGCTACAATGAATGCGTGATTCTGTGAGTGGTTGGGTATGTATGGTCAAAGGAGGGATTCGATAAACTGGTCACCCATTGTTGTTTTCTTCGTAAATGGATGAGACGCAAGTCTTAGGGACTAATTATATATTCAAGTTATGAAAATAAAGAAGGAGCAAAATGAAGAGGACCCTAAACTATGTATGAGGCTGCTGCTTCGACGATTATATATTAGCATTCGAAAGCCACATTCCTCCCATGCATTAATCGACGTCTTTGACCTCCCCCAGGGGGCAAGAAAGAAATAGGGGGTAATAGACGTGAGTGAGCCTTGGTAAAACAATGATCTCATATAGTAAAGCATGGGAAAAGGAAGGACTCTTCCCCTCGCTCGCCAGAGCTGGTAAGGGTGCCCCCTGACTGGGCTCGTGGTACCGTTTTCTCCACTTGCAGTTAGAGTCTAAGTAGTGGGGTCCGGTGCATGTAATTTTACATGCACCGTGGCCTATACCTTCCACATTTTTTTCTTTTTTGAAAAATATCACCATGTATATTCATCTATATACTCCATCGAATATGCTATTCAAATTTCGTCAGAAATAGACTCCTATGCCCTCCATCTAGAACAAGTAATTTTAACGGTCTTAGAATTGTTGTAATCGACCTATTCTTGATGGAGGGCATACGAGTGTCTGTTTATGACGAAATTCGAATGGCATATTGGAGGGAATATATAAATTAATATACATGGTGATATTTCCCGAAAAAGTAAAAAAAATTGGAAGATATAGGCCACGGTGCATGTAAAATTACATGCACTTGGGTGCATACTCCCCATCCTCTAAGTATATATACATGTATTTAGCTTATTTTTTATTTTATATTTCATATTTTATTCTGTTATTAATATATTTTGTAGATTTATAACTTATTTAGATACACATTTAGATATTTTTATTGGATTTTTTGAGTTTATTTATATACTTAAATAATTAGGTACATATAATATATATATATATGTAAAGTTTACCTATATGTTAGAGTACCTTATTTATTTTAATGAATTTCTAATGATTTATTTTATTTTTATTATATATATGTATTTTGAATAATATTTATAAATATATAAAAATATATGAATGCTAAAAATATAGGGGAAAAGTATATTGAATATTATATATAGATATATTGCACAATGATGACCCAAAGGCTAACTTTTGCATCTTAACTCCAAAATGAATGGAACCACTTCATTAAATAGATAGTTTAATTTTATAAACAACAAAGGTGAGTTTGATGATTTTTGGATTTGTATGAAGAAGATATAGGTTTGTAAAGTTTTCTTTATGGCTTTTTATTATATGTGTCCTGGGCACACTGTGCATTATTTTTTAGTGAAATCAATGTTGTATTTTTATTTGCATTTTTATGTACAATATTCATGCCGAGGGTTTATTTATTTGAGGTATAAATAATAAAGAACAAGATATGTCCCAAAATGCAATAATTGGCTATAAAATTAGGGTTTCTGAGTTGTGCTTTCTATACAATTGGTTGTTCTATCTCCGTCTACTTTATTCCTTACCGACCAAGTCATCATGATGACTGGGTCTCGGGAACTAGGGTCATTCAATATCTTTGACACTTCATTTTTTCTTTTCTTTATTTATTCTTTTATTTTGGTATTAAATACATTATTTTATAAATATTTTATATAGTATTTATGTGAATTATTGAGTATTATTTTGTACAAATCAATCCTGTATACATGCATTTTGCTTAGGATTTAAGGTCAAAATGAAAGAATAAAGGTGTTAAAATGGATATTCATCAGTTATGAAGGAAACAAACACAACCAAAACATGTTGGTCAAGAGCAAATATATCCTCATTTGGATGCAGAACAGAAAAGATGGCTTTCTCACCAAGCACCATAGATGGAGTCATGTTTACGAGATAACCGCGGTTAAAATAGCCTCACCCCAAAAATTCTTTGGTAAACTAGGGATCTAATCACATTCATCAAGTGTCGATTTTTTCTCTCTATAACCCATTATGCTGAGCATGTAATTGCATGAGGTCGCATGGAGGATCCATTTCCCATAAAAACACCACAAAGACCCTTCAGTTACTCTATAGTATTATCATTCCTCATAGTTTTCACAATGGTGTGATAACCGAGATCTGAAGAGGGCCTAGAAATTTCACAAGGCAAGAAATCTAGTAGATGCGTTGACCGTTCAACAAACCTCGGTTAGTTAACAATTAACCCGCAACAAGAAGAAATCAATGAATCTAAAAAATGTGGAGTTAAAATTTATTATAACTCTACATGAAAATGTGTATAGGTGTAAGCACAAGTATAGGTCGAACACTGGGAGCAAACGGGAGAAGGAGGTAAAATAGATGCACAAAAATTCTGTCATGTATCTCTTGTCCATTTTATTATTTTTTTGCATTTTTTATTTTATGTTTTTTGTTTTATTTTTGGTTTTTATAATTTTGTATTTTATTTTTATTTTTTACTTTTTTATATTTCTTTTTTTATTTTTTAACTATAAGATATATGTATATATGTATAAATACAATATAAGGTATATAATGATACTACACAGATATACATATGTAAAGATAGGTTAAAAAAGTAAAAATATTGTTTTTGTGACTTTTATATTTTTCTATTTTTTGTTATTTTTCTGGAAATTTTGCTAATTTTTATATATTTTTAAAGTCAAAAATATCTCAAATAAGGGATCAATACATAATTTGAAACTAATTTGGGTTTTAAAAAAAATATAAGTCCTAAAATTGCCCAAATTAATTTTAATATATAATAGATAATTTTAAAGTAGAAAAACATACTTTTGGTAATTTTTTAGTTAGATGTTTTTATTGGATTTTAGAGCTTTATGGTTTTCAAATTTTCTTTTTTTATTTTTAAGGCCTTTTGTTTTCTGGACTCAATAAATACCAAAATATACCATTTTTTGTAATTTTTCAAAAAGTTTTTATATTTTTTTGGAATTTTCATATGTAAACATGGATTATTTAGGCTCCTTTTAATTTTAATAAATACAAATGCAAAAAATGCAAAATGGACATGTGGCGTGTAAGTACAATGCATGAAGCACCTAATCCTATTTTTGTGGATTTTTCGGAGCACGGTAGGTATTTATAATAATTAGATAAAACACCCAAAATTACATGTCCTAGAAAGGGCATGTTTGCAAATAAATAAAAGTACAAGTGGCACAGTGCAATTTTTCCAACATAAAACGTCATTTATTTAATGTTTTGTACTATTTTACAATATACAAAATTACCAGGGACATCATAGCAAAATTACAACCCTCACGTGGGACTGTTTGTGAGGCTGGAAGGACCAAATTGCAATTATAATAAAGTACGACAATTTTATTTTGTAAGATATGGGTCTATGAAGTTTGATTTTTGGCTCTTTATTTTGTGTATAAAATGAACAATATGTGTTTTTTTTGCGTAAACTCAATTTTGTATTTTTATTTACATTATTATCTACACCTTTCAAGTCCAAAGTTTCTTTATTTGATGAATAAATAATAAGAATAAAATAGGTGTAAAAAATGCATTATTAAAGAACAAACAAATAGTATTTTCGGCCCTTATCTCCCCCTAGTTTATTCCTTGTCAACCAATTCCATTCCGGACTTTGTCTCGGGGTTAGGATCATAAAATATTTTCAATATTTTATTCCGTTTTATTTTCTTCTCTTTATTCTATAATTTTGGCATTAAAATCCTTATTTATATACAAATAATACAGTAAAGAATGAATGCTATTACGCACAAATTAATGCTATTTACATGCGTTAGCTAGGGTTTTTAATGCCAAAATGATCGAATAAAGGTGGTGAAATGGATATTCATCATGGTGTCAAACCAAGTCTCAACTATGGCAATAAACATTTTTACCGCATTAGAGACTTCACTCCTATTTTTTAACAAATAAACAAAATTATTTCTCGAGAAGTCGTTAATAAAAGTAATAAAATAACCATGAACTCCCAAACTTTTTATACTTTAAGGACCTCAAACATCAGAATGAACAATCTCAAACAAAGTAGTGCTTCTTTTTTATGAAGTAGGATAAGTAGATCTAGTTTGTTTTGACAGTTGACAAACCTCGTAGAGGCAAAACTGACTACTAACTTTATTACATGAGATGGGAAATAAGTATTGGAGGATGTCCAACCCAGGGTGACCAAGTCTCTCATGCCATTATTGAAGAAATTGAGAGTCATCATCATGCTTATATCCTTTAGCAACAATCCAAGCAGAAACAACGCTTGCTGGATGATGATAAAGACCATCAATAACCAAACCAATTCCAATCTGTTTCGTCATCACCAAGTCCTGCATAACACAAGAGGGAGCATCAAAAATCAAGCAACAATTAAGATCTTTCATAATATGATATATTGACAACAAATTTATAGGAAAATTAGGGAATTGAGAGCATTCTTTAAAAGAAATTTTGCACCGATGGATATGCTCCATTTTCCTACCACATTAACAGAATATCTATATGTGAGGTTTACACGTTCCCTTCCAGGCGCTAATTTGTAATCATGAAACATTTTCAGATTTTCTGTCATATGGTCAGACAAACCATAACAAATAATACATTCATCATGAAGTAAATTATACCTTCATTTTTTGAGCAGGCATTGCATTGTTTAAAATTTCAGTGTCACTCTTTGTTTGTCTAATTTGGAGAGCTTTCGTACATACTCGTTGAGATCCCCGATCTCGTCATCTGTCATTTTTTAGCCATCAACATAAGAACATTTTGTCTTCTTCATATCAACAATCATAACATATGGTTTCTTCCCTTTATTCAACTTCTTTTCAGGATGAAGTTTCGAACAACAGTCAATTCTGCAACAAAACTTCTTGCAATAGATGCACTTCTTATCTTTCTAATATTCAATTTTAATGCTTTTGCTAAGTATACAAGATCATTCTACGATTGCAACTTGTTATCTATTCATGACACTTAATTATGTGTTGTTCCTTAGAGTGGATAACATGCTAATTTTTTTAATTCTTGATGTTATTCATGCATTAAAGAGCTGGCTCTTCATTGCATCAAATTTAGAGTTGAGGCCTCCAAGAAAAGTGAAGATTATTTGCTTCTAGATCTCATCCCGATATTTCTTCTAATCAACCATACTAACCCATGTATCATCATAATACTAGTCCATATCTTCCATTTCACCATCAAGAGAGAATAATATGCCAACAACATACAACTCACCTTGTTTCATGCTATACACCTCCTAGCTAAGTTGGTACATTGCAATATCTTACTTTTTTTTGTCCATACTACTTTCTAATGTGAGCCACTGGTCACGGGCATTTTTCTTACAAAACACCAAATGTTGAATACCGGAGGACACAATATTTACAATTCAATTTCTGCACTGACTATCTTCTAAGTATCACCGGTCCATAAATCTTAGTATATGTAGTCGGTGCTTGGAAACCGTGCCTGTAGCCAATGTGCGACCGTGCCAGGGTCTGGAACCATGCCTGCAGAAGAAGTGCCTACATCCAAAGTCTGGAACCACAGACAACCAGCCGTACATTGAGCATTAGGCCTAGAATCGTGCCTAAAACCAAGGATTAGAACTGCATACAACTAGCCATATGTATCCCAAGGTTAGAGAAGAAGCGTTAAGAACTACACACAGATCTCGAATCGTGCACAAATCTGGTACTACTCACATATCTGGAACGGTGCACAAGAAGGACCAACAACTCTGTTGGAGGAATCTTGCTCGCTCGCCTGAAGTGCCGGCCTGAACTGGAAGAAGGGGCTTGCCCTTGTATGTTTGCATGGAGCCAAGACCCTCTAGCCAGTAACCACATGCGAAGGGATCGCACGCAAAGATACCCAACTTGCTTAGATTCACATTTGGAGAAGAACATCGGGCACAGATTTGCAACGGGGAATAGATCAAATCACATCCTCAATGAGGATTTGATACCATGTAGAAAAACAATCAAATAAGATGACAAATAACAATGGATTTACGTCTAAACCCTACGAAGATGGGAAAAACATAGGGGCACAACCGGCCTTAATCTCCTCTCAAGAGTGTTTATGGCACACTTTGGTATTCATCATAATCATTTGAAGAGGTGGATGGGTACAATATATAAAAGAGATTATAAATGTTCCCTCATCATGATCCATTTGCCCAATAAAGTACATAACCATTAATACCGCACAAAAAATCTGTAAATTCATAAATAGTGTCTTGAAACAATGAAGCGATAAAAATACCATACAAAACCATCAAATATGTCGACATCGTATTTTAAAAAATAAAGTCAATCTGGATATATAATTTAATATTGTAAAGCAGTGTAAACACCAAAATGCTACACAAGTGTGACTGGGGAGAACTAAGTTTTGATATTAAAAAGTGTATGCTTCAAACTAAAGAAGGAAGGAAATTTCATAAAGAATTCAACAAATATTCATGTCAAAAAATCGATGTAGATAATATGTGGATATAAATTCATATTGCAAAATATTAGAAATATAAAGATATCGTTTTCCTTTTTCAGCGATTCCACAACTAAAAAATGGCATACACGTTATTTTCTTCTTCTTTATCTTGCCAAATAATATAAAATCACAAAGTCAAAAACACACAACCGTATAAAGTATCACAACAAACAGGAGTTAAAGATAACATAGAAAGTTAGAAAATATCTGGATCACTCGTGTGGTGAAATTCCTCCGTTATGTGAATAAATACAAATGCAGCAATCAAAAGAATGGTGTAAATTCACAAGTCTAATCCAAAGAAAGATATAAACTTCGGCCTTGAGTGAGAAGAATAAAACCCAACATCCTTTTGTAGGTAAGAGGGAGGAGATAATTCGGAGGAGCACATGCAAATATCGATGAAAATCCAACTGCAACAAAGAACAATTCAAAAAGGAGTATAAAAAAGATTATGCATGAAAAAGTTATAAAATGATGACCACATACAACTAGAAAAACAGTCCAAGCAAACTAAAACTGAAAAATAAACATTACACATAATATTTCTCTAAATGTTTAAAAATGGTAAATTTCATCATTTATTATATGAAGAGCACATCAAACGGGACATAAGGTTTGATAATACATTGAATATATGAAGAAATGTAGACCCCGCCATCCAATACCATGTCTTACTTCCCATAACATTTAGGTAAAATCAGAATCCAAGAAACACATGGTAGCGTACTTGAGATCTCCATGTAGGTATTTGCCATATATAAGGAAGCATGAGACTTCTAAGATGCCACACGCCGCTAACCGTTGGCAAGGCATCGAATCCACATAGAGGTTATGATGTAAGTAAGAGCATGGGTAGCAACAACCAAACTCTAGACATCTGAGAAGTTTTACATGGGATCATACGTAGAGAATAATAAACACAAAGTAAGATGGAGGTTCGAGACGAAACCGTGAGGAAGAATGTAGAGAGGCAAGGGAGCTTCAATCATTCTCCCGTCGACAGATGCATCGGTGATTGACAACTGCTGATTAACTGCATATATATATATTTATTTAATGCGAAGATGAAGGGGACCTCAGTAAGAAGATGAGAAGGCTAAGAGCAAGTCGTAGGGATAAGAAAATGGAAGACACGAAGGGCTGACAACTGGTGCTAAAATACACACGTAAAGTTCAAACAACCATCAGACAGAGAAAAACCACATCAAGAAGAAAAGAACATCAAGAGGTGTTTTTGAAAGAGGATGGGGAGAAAGCCAGCTTTAGTTAATGTTGTTGGAATGCGTTGTCACGTGCCCTCCAATGGTATTAACGTTCTAGAATATGGTCGCATAGCACTGCATTTCTCAAGCCTCCTTTGTATGCGTTTCATGCTGTAGGCTGAGTTGAAGCATCATGGGCAACGTTTTTGAAACGGGATCGCGATCGGACCAGTTTAGCTACATCTGGACTAGTCCGATTACCCAAGTTTCACCCAGGGGAGGGGGTGTTAATCCACCGATGCAATTGGATGTTTGAAATTATGTTATACTGAAATTAAACCACAAACTTTGAACCTATAACCTTTGGTTACCAAAACAGATACTAACCAGCTCAACCACAATCACTTCTTTGTAAAAAAAATCGATCTCAAATATTATTATTCTATTATATAATATTATATATATAGTATTTAATGTTGTAATATTATTCTATTTGTTGATATATGTAGATCTATTTCTACGTGTATTTTGTAGATTCAATAATCTATTTCAATGAATTTAAATATTTATTTTATTAAATGATTTTATTTTATCCGTCATGATTAGGGGTGTAAACGAGCTGAACCTGAGCGAACCCACCCAGGCTCGGTTCGGCTCGTTTAGCATACTTTTAGGCTCGGGCTCAGTTCGGCTCGATAAAATGAAAAATGTAATCAGGTTCGGCTCGAGTAAGGTTCAAAAAGGTTCGGTTCGGCTCGTTAAAGGTTCGTTTAAGAATAAATGTTGTGCATGTGTTTCTGTTCAAAGGGAAAAACCGCAGTTGTAGGAGAGGGTTTTGTGGGATTTCGGGAATAAGGAATAGGGACTGCGGGAGTGAATGACTGGATGGGTTTGGAAAAATAAGTGATTGCCCTTATGTTAATATAAAATGTATTTTTTCCCTGTATATATACAATATGTATGTATATATACTTTTATATATGTATGTGTGTATATAATCGAACTTTTAACGAACCGAACCTGAGCGAACCTATGTTTTTGAGGTTCGGTTCGTTTATTTAATCGAGCCCAAACTCGTGTTCAGGTTCGGTTCGTTTATTTTCGAATCGAATCTGAATCGAACTTTTCATGAGCCGAATCTGAACGAATGTCGAACCTGAGAAATTTCTGACAGCCTTAGGCATGATCAGTCAGTTGAATTATTTTGTCCTCAGTAGTTCAGTTTAATCCGATTAAAAAATAATAACATCATCATTGAATCGATTGAATTTTACGATCCAATCCGGTTCAACTTTTTCGATAAATTATGGATTCCACCTCCCCATTAGGTTTCAAAGAAAACAACCGGATATGGACACGAATATAGGTATAATCATATCTTTATCCATTTAAAATACGACACGAATGTGGATACGAATATTAACGAATGTAAAAAAATGTGTTACCATATCCTTAAAAACGAATACGAATGTAAAACGAATACGAGTCAGATATGAATAATAACAGAAAATTTTTAATAGATTAGCTAAAATATACATGTTTAAGAAGGTTTATACATAAAATATGTATACTAGATACAGTAATTTCATAACGATTACATCAACAATGGTGAATGCAATCATAAAATGTTGATTACTCACAGTTATAAATAAATATATTACTATACTTATGTACGAAAACGAATATACGAATACGAATACGAATATTAACGAATGTCAAAGTGATATATATTTATATCTATTTTAAAACAAATAAGAATATGAATGTCAAAATACATATACAACGAATAGAATAGCAGATTGAATACCAATATATTTAGGTTCATTCTCTTCCCTATTTCGAAGACATTACATTTTAGAGGTCCGGTTAATCAGTCGGATCCATTTGAATTAAAAACATTAAAATAAGGTATTTCCTTCTCCCTGAAACCGCACGCTCCCCTTGTGGTTGTGGTATCCCTAATCGGCAGCTCAGCCCCTCCCGATAGTTGCCTCTGCCGGAGGGTGCCCTGCCGTCATCGACCACCCTCCCTGTTATCGCCTCTGGTGATTCGACCTCCACTGATTATCATCAAGTATTCCATTTCATTGTTTAGTTTTTAATATTGGTAAACTGCGGCCTATCCGACCTCCTCTCTTGAATCTCTTCCAGTTGGGAGTTGGGGTAAGCATTGCTTCCTGTTTTTTTTGTTCAATTTAGTGAGTTGTGTGCTATTAGACCTGAAGTTTTTTTGCTCTACGTGCTATTTCTAATGTATGCTGTAGGCTGTAGCTATGTTTTACTATATTACTGCCAAATGATAGTGCTAGTGTTACGTGCCAGTATTTTTTTTTGCTGCTGCCATATATCACAGCTATATGCTTGTCAAGTATTTTTTGTCTTTGCTATGCTGTGCAATGCTGCAACCTTAGTAATTTTGTCAAGTATGTTTTTTGATGTATCTTATGGTAATGTTGTCAAGTATTTTTTTTTGGGTACAAAGAGGGAATGATTAACACTAGGTCATTAGAAAATGCATATGTTCTCCCTCTTGAGATAACTTGTGGAACCATGCTTTGAGACCTTGCTTAAGGTCATAGATAGCCTCCTAAACCTTTTGAGATTTCTCAATCTCAAAGGCAGGTGGTTGCTTCATATGCATATCTTCATATAAGAAGGCTTCGTCATATCAAGCTAGTAAGTGGCCAGTCCTTTACAACGACAACTAACATAATTCACCTAATTTCCTAAAAAACATATGCTACATAATAGCTTAGCGGGCTGCATGAGAAAATGTGCCAAAGTAGTCCACGCCATATATCTAATATGGAGCCATTGGCAACAAGCACACCTTGTCATCATTATTGTTGGGCTCGACTCATTTGCAACTTACAAGTGCATCCGAAGGGGCATTAATAAGAATCCATATGCCTGTAGAAACTAATGCATCTTAGTCTTCATCATTTCCCTTAACTAGACATTGTGGAATACAACCTGATATGTCCTTGGGATTATGGTTGCTGATAAGGCATTGACAGCTTACTGATACACATGTTCAAGGTTTTAAAAAACGTAAGCGGATCGAGGCTGGTTTTCTGTTTATTGAGGCGAGGCGTAAGCCTCGAGGTGGTCGAGGCGTAAGCCTCGATTTATAGAGAAAATACATGTCAAAATTATTATTAAGCATAATTATATTATCATAAAACCGTAAACTTCAAATATGACAAAATATATGATCATAAATCCTAAATTTGAATATTTTTAAATCTAATAGATGTACAAAGAATACCATATTAACCATATATGCTAGTTTTAATTTGTGATTAAGTAATATTAATATTGTAAATATGTGAATTTCTAATATTCTTACAAAAATATACAGTTTCTTAAACTAATATTATACTCGTTGTAGCGGTATACGCAATTGAATATCAATTGTTGACATAAAATTTGTTCATACTAATTAAAAACAGTAATTGTACACTTGCATGATTTCTTTGATGCAATAGTGATTGCAATATAAATGTATATTGTATATTTATGAAATGTTATGTTTTGGGAATAACATATGATGATACTATAATACAATATTGCGATTGTGACTTGTATGTTTGTAACTAAAATATGCTTTATAACTTTAATATTATTATAAAAGTACAAATTTATATAGTTTTTATTTATTTACCTAAGAAAATGCACAACAGATTGAGGCGGCGCCTCGGGACCGCCTCACCGCCTCGACCACCTCGATACCACCTCGGGTCTCTGAGGCTTACGCCTCAGATATCCAGACTGAGGCTATAGCCTCGAGGCTTACGCCTCAGCGCCTCGAGGCGCGTTTTTTAAAACCATGCACATGTTTGATATATGCTGGGTTGTGACATTTTTTGGATATGATGCTAGGGGCATTCCCTCTTGTATTTCCCCAAGACATAATGTATATGGATGTTTAAGTCATCATGATTCATGGTCCATGGCGCACATCACCTTTGTTACCACTCATGGATCCATGTAAATATCTAATGACGCAAGATGTACCTTAGGATGAGGCTTAAGTCTCATGTGTTGGTAGTGGATCAAAAGGTGTGATTGTCTTGCCTGTTATAGACTTAAATCAAATTTGTGGCTTTGGATAGTCTGGGGTCCTTGGGAATACAAAGATGGAAGATTGATTCCACCATCAAATTCAAAAGTATGAACATTGGATCTAGTGCTAGAAGAGTGTGGTAGAACCTCAAAAAGATGACGTCAACATACATAATGTACTAGCGACTCGTTTAGTCAAAACACGTGTATCCCTTATGAGTTTGGAATACTCAACAAAGACAAACTTTGATGCCTTGGGTGCCATCTTATCATATAATCATAATTATATCCTCTAAGTGGGTTAAATGCATTATTATGGGCACAAAGAGTCCTTACTTTAGAAGAAATTGATGTAAACATAAATTATAATAGAGGAAAAGACACGAGCTCTTGATTGAAGGGCTACATGGATTAAGGAAGTCGATGTTGATGCGATTTTCTTCCATACGGTAGCTAGTGGTAGGTGAAGGGGAATCATATTAGGAAGAGAAGGCCAGAGAATACCACAGTTCGGGTAAATGAACAAGTAGGCAATGCGCATGCAGATCATTTTCGTCTATTCGACAAGCAGGTGGAAGTACTTTGGCTGGAGGCGGTCAAATAAAGGAGTATGCATGATTAATGAACAACAATAAAGGGTTGTAACCAAGAATGTCTCAAAATAGGAAGTGTGGAGAGCGGGACTTGACTTAAATGAGAATTGGTTCCAATTCGGGATGGCTTTCTGGTTTTCTTTTTTTAATGAGTTCTTGATGGTCATGAATGGGGATATCTTGGATTTGTCAATGAAATCCGTAAGGGAATTTAGAATTCTATTGAATAAACACGGTGACGATCTTCCTCTTGCAAAAGTTTGATGCGATTATTGATGTTGACAATTTTATATCTATCTCATTGTCCAATGAGGTGTATTTGACTGTGGAGAAGCTGTCGACTGGTAGGCTCGAAGGGTAGCTGGATTCAATTGTCAACCCACTGCAAACATCGTTCATGCTTCGAGTTGCAGATTCTCTGGTAATGGCCTCGATTATAACCACGGACTAGAAAAGGAGAAAATGGATGTACTAATTTGAAAGTGGATTTTTTTTTGAAGATAATGTGAAAAATGGACTGAATGGATTGGAATTTTCTGTGGAGCTCGTTGCATTGCGGTGCTTCCCAGACTCCTAAATTGCATGGATGAATAGACACATCAATAATTTCTCTTTCTCGATGCTGATCAAAGGGTGACCTCGAGATGGTTTCTTCCTGTCCCAACAAGGTGTTCGGTAGAGTTGCCATCTTGCACATTTACTTTTCGTGATTGCATTGGATGCCACAGCCATCGCTATCAGTTTGGCGATGAAGAATGGTTCTTCAAAGGTTTCAATGCTTGTGAGTGCTGAGTTCATGTTTTACAGTACATTGATAGTATCCTTTTCTTCATGGGGGTACGAGGCTCGATGGTGCTAGGCGCACTTGAGATCTTAAGTGAATTTCAGGCCTACATGTAAATGGGGCCACATCAACCTTTATACTCTTTAATTGAGACTTGAGGAGGAGACAACACATTGTGGGGTGCTATTGGGGATGGCCCTATGCCACTTTTCGATTCTTGTTTGTGGGCCTCGGGTTGCAAGGAGGCTACATGTAGAAGATTGACTCCATCAGTGAAGAAAATGGAGCGCACATTGGTAATAAGTAGTATTTAAAGAGAGGTGGGCGCTTGGTCTTGCTCAATGCTATGTTGTCGGCAATTCTAATTTTTGTTTCAATTAACTCAAAAGATTCTGCAAAAGTTGGAGAGTTCATGAGGAGATTTTTCTAGACAATCTTTTGGATAATAAAGAAGGGGAATGGTTGGGACTCAATCTTGAGGTTGCTGGGAGAAGGCGACTTAAGGGGTGTTGGAAGTAAAAAAGTTGTTTATTCCTAGGAACCCTAGGCTCTCTTATATAGAGACGACCTATGGGTAAACTATATAAGATGGAACATAGAAAATAAAAAAAGAATAAAAGATACACTGACTATATAATTCTCTCTACACTCCCCCTCAAGATGAAGTATAGATATCAATCATGCTCAGCTTGGAAGTACACTTCTGAAATGGACCTCTGAGCAATGGCTTGGTGAAGATGTCAACAGTCTGTTCTCCTGAACTAACATGTGAGGTAGAAATCATGCCCTTCTGGATCATGTCTCTAGTATAGTGGCAATCTACTTCAATATGTTTAGTTCTTTCATGAAAGGCAGGATTATTGGCAATGAACAACGCGACTTGATTATCACACCGTAGCTGCATGGGTAGAGGTACGCCTATATGCAAGTCTTCTAATACAACTCGAACCCACACCATCTTCGTACTTGCTTGTGCCATGGCCCTGTATTTAGATTAAGCACTGGATCTAGCCACAACTGTTTGTTTCTTGCTTTTCTAAGAAACTAGAGAGCTACCCACAAACACTACAAAGCCTGAAGTAGACTTCCGATCCTTAGGGCATCCTGCATAATCAACATCCACACATGCCGAGATAGATAAATTTGTTTCTTTTCTAAACAACAACCCTGTGCCTGGAGACGACTTTAGATACCTGAGTATCATATATATGGCATCCATATGTACCTGTATCGATTGTTCCATGAACTGACTTACCCGATTGACTGCAAAGGCAATATCAAGTCGAGTTATAGTGATGTAAAGTAGCTTACCCACCATTTTTCTATACCTTCTCCTGTCAACTTCATCTGTGTCATTATCATATAATTTCATGTTGGGGTCCATAGGAGTAGTAGAAGGTCTGCATCCAACCATGCCCGTTTCGATAAGCATATCTATAATATATTTCCTTTAGGTCATCACAAGACCCTCTGCATTCCTGGCAAACTCCAACCCCAGAAAATATCATAGTGTACCAAGATCCTTCGTAACAAATTGGCGGCCCAAAAATGCTTTTGTCATCTTTATCCCCTAGGTATCATCTCCTGTAACCAAAATATCATCAACATACACCATGATGACAACCGTACCTCGAGTAGTCTTCTGAACGAACAACGAGTGATCCGCATTGGATCTCTTGAATCCTTGTTGTTCAATTAGATGGAAAAGCTTTTGAAACCATGCCCTTGAGCTCTGTTTAAGGCCATATATTGCCTTATGAAGTCTACACACCATATGATTCTCCCCCTCAGCAGCAAACCCTGGAGGCTACTGCATGTAGACTTCTTCCTGCAGATCGCCATACAAAAATACATTCTTAACATCAAGTTGGAACAAGGGCCAATCACGTACCACGACAACAGACAGAAGAATATAAAGAGTGGAATGACGAGCAACTGGAGAGAAGGTATCCATATAGTCCACGTCATATGCCTGAGTAAAACCTCGCGCCATTAGCCTTGCCTTGTAACGATCAAGACTACAATCTGCATGATACTTGACAGTGAAAACCCATTTGCAGCTAACAACAGATGCTCTTGAGGGAGCGGGAACCAAGCTCCATGTACCCCGTGACTGTAGGGTAGCCATCTCCTCCTCCATGGCAGAATGCCAGCAATCAATTTTCAACGCATCCTGATAATTCCGTGGGATCTCCACAGAAGACAAAGCCACTGCAAACCTCTGAAAGTCCCCTGTTAGGCGATGAAAGGAGACCTGGGAGGCAAGGGGATATGATGCACAAGTGTGATTCTGCTTTCTTATAGCAATAGGGACATCCATATCATTAACCACAGTACTCACCGGTCCATAGTCCTCCTGCAATGATGAACCCTGCACATGCACACTATCCGGCCCATCATTAGTATTAACATTTGGACATACTTGAGGCGTTCTGGATGATTGACGTGCAGTATGAGCAGGACCCAACCGACGTGTATAGAATTTTAGTAATGGCGAGATATGTGGTTTTGGTGGTGGTGGTAGTTTGGCGTGACCTCAAGAACTGGAATGGACATTGGTGGACTCACAGTAGGAGGAGGATGAACATAGACCTCATCATTAGATGTGTTTGAGGCTAATCTGTTACCTGCAGGAGAAAAGTACATAACAGACTCAAAGAATGTAACATCAACATTGACAAAATATTTCCTGTTTACAGGATCATGGCAACGGTATCCCTTCCGAGTCCGAGAGTAACCCACAAAGACACATTTGACAGCTCTAGGGCAGAGCTTGTCAAGACCTGGAGACAACTGATGAACAAAAGCAACATCACCAGAAACACGAGGAGTGAGTGAGAATAATTCCTTATCTGGAAAAACAACAGAAAGGGAAATTTTCTCACCAAGAATCGAGGACGGCATACGATTGACCAGATAACAAGCTGTAAGAACGGCATCCCCCCAAAAAGAAATAGAAGCACAACTCTGGATAAGTATAGTTCGAATAATGTCAAGAAGATGACAGTGTTTTCTCTCATCGACTCCATTTTGTTCGGAGGTGTACGCACATGTGGTTTGATGAATAATGCCTCTTGATGAAAAATATTGGGAGAGAGAACGAGTGCAAAATTCCAAAGCATTATCAGTACGAACATATTTCACATGGGATGAAAAAATATTTTGCACTTCATTGATAAGATTTCTGATAACATCACCTGCTTCAGATTTATTCTTTAATAGGAAAACCCATGACAAACGAGAGAAATCATCAACCACCACAAGATTAAACTTGTGTCCCTGGTGATCAGGGACACGACTGAGACCCCAAATATCGACATGAAGTAACTCAAAAAGGGAGCTACTGCTTTGACTCTGACGACTAGGGAAGCTAGCTCTGTAGTTCTTCCCTAACTGACAAGCTTCACATCGGAAGGAGGAACTCGAAGAGATCTGAGGCAAGAGATGACACATCTTTTGAAGAGGAATGCGACCAAAGCGTAGATGCCATGTATAGGGAGAGACATATTCAACTACATGAGAAGAGACTCCAGCATATGAACTCTGGTGCAGATGATAAAGACCATCCTGCTCAGAATCACAATCAATCACTCTGCCCGTTAGAATGTCCTGAAATATAAGAGAAGATGAGTCAAATATAGCGCGACAGTGCAAATCCTTTGTAATTTGACTAATAGAAAGTAAGTTCATCGAGAAATCGGGGGCATATACATTCTTTAGATGCATGGAAGGTGACAAAGTGACCTCCCCCTGTCCAACAATGGGTGAATGAGTCCCATTAGTTATTACCACTGACCGCCCTGGTGGAATCTCCTTGTATTACATAAGTCTATCTCTGTCGCGACAGAGATGGTGCGTGGCACCAGAGTCCATGATCCAAGCTGAGACATCTGAACTATAACACGTGGTAAAAGCACAAGCACCACCTGAGGTGCTAGCTGTGGCAAAACTGGCAGAAGCTGACACAACAATATCCGAAGGGCCTCCAGGAGAATCTGTAGAAACATGAGGCATAATATCACGCAATCTAGAAACTAGCTCCTCAAACCTCTGATCCGTATTAGATGCTGACGGGGATACAACATGTTCTGCTATTGGCGCCGAGGTTGGAAATCCATGCTTAGAATAGCACGTGTCCTCAGAATGGCCTGTACGGTGACAAAAAGTGCAGGGCTAACAAAACCGACCACCTCGACCACGGGATGAAGAAGACGAACCACCTCTCCCTCTGGAAGCAACCATCGTTGAGGGGGTGGAGTAGAAGCACTGGATGAGACAGAGATGCGGCGTCGAGAATGAGAGGCGGCACCGAGAAGAGAGAGGGGGGACGGCTGTGGAAAAAGAGCCTAGGATTTTGGCTCTGATACCATGTTGGAAGAAAAAGAGTTGTTTATTCCAAGGAACCCTAGGCTCTCTTATATAGAGACGACCCATGGGTAAATTACATAAGAGGGAACAGAGAAAATAAAAAAGAATAAAAGATACACTGACTACATAATTCTCTCTACAGTGGGCTTTCAACTTTAGGATACAAACAAGGATTTATTAGCAAAGTGGGTAGTGAAAATCTGAGGGGATGAGGATAATATGACGCGTCGCTTGGTTTTAAATATCCACGGTATAAGCAGTAGGCTAGATATGGTTGTCAACTTGGTGAGAGCGCTATCTAACTGCTGGAAAGGGGATCTGTGCGTCTGTACGACAGTGTTGAAGTTTTCTCCTCAATTCCATCTGGTGTTAGGTGGAAGGTTATTTTGTTTTTAGTTAGATGATTGGACTGAGAGGAGGATTTTGAAGGACATATTCCTTAGGCTCTTTATGTTGGTTGCAGGCCGCGAGGCTTCACTGGTGGAGTGTTGGTCCCCTTCAGTATGAAGCAAGGCACATGGTAAGCAATTTTTGAAACAAATCTTTCATAATGGACATATTCTGGATGTTTTGCCAGTTGATGGAGGAGCTGATCACTCAGGGCCCTGGCAGAGGTCATGACTCATGACCATTAGGTATGGTTGGAAAATTTCATGGTTAGAAAGGCTTACAAGATGATGTTGGCTCATAGCATGAACACGGATGCGGATACGATTAGAGATTGCAGATTAATTGGAAGGTGTGTGTATCCCTAAGGTGAAGATTTGTATGTGGTTGTTCTGCTAAAAGAGGTTGTTGACATAGGTTTTTTCATGGTGCATTTTCTCCAGGGTTTGGTGATCATCAATCCAGACAAGGGGGAGGGGACTGGGAAGGCAGAACATGTTCATCATCTTTTTTTCCAGGTGTACAGGCATCATGGGGGTTTGGTGATGTGAAACTTTGTAGTTGCTGGATGCATCAAGACATCAATAATTCTGGAAGAGCCTTAGGGCAACATCCTATCAGATTGGGCTTCTATTTGTTAACCCGTTTACCAGGTGCTGGGCCAGGTGGTTGGTCAGGAATGCTCTGATCTTTAAGGAGAAATACCATGTTGATTATGTGATGGCGCATTTACGACTTTTGTCCACTTGAATGAGCAACTTGTAACTACTTATGATTTAATAAATGTAGTTTTCAGGTGGCCATCTACCAAGGGTTAGCCACCCCCTATTTCTTTTCTAAAAATAACAACAAAATTATGTGTGTGCTTCCTCTTCGCCACCCTTATTGTTGAGAAGTTGAAGACATGTAGTCTTGTAGATAATACTCAAGTATTGGTGGATGGAAAGTACATAAAGAAGAAGTTCCTAATTCTAAAGCATTGTTAGAATGCATAGTTTTAATAGAAGCAGAAAATGGATTATTATTATTTTTAAATAACTAAAATATATTTTCCACTTCAGATTTGGCTTTCAACTTGGAGGCCCAAGAAACATGGGGAAAATCAGCAATAATCATCAGAAATGATGTCCTTTGACAGTGACTAGGACCCCAGACATCTAAATACGGTGCCTAAAAAAGGTGGGTCAAATTGACAATGGTCATGCATTGGGAAGGGGTCAAATTTGTGCTTTTAATGTTGTTACCACTCATTCAAACTAGTAGTGTGGAGATAAATAGGAGAAATTTGTTTGAGCTTTTGTAGAGGGGGAAGATGACTGAAACAGAGATGCTATGGAAGTTAATGAGTCTGACAAGGAGTTAGAGACCCTTCTCTTCACAACCACATCCAATCACCCATCCGATAAGTATATATATCCTATAATAGAACCATAACAACATTACAAAAACAAACTGACCATACGAATCCTTAGCAGTCTAACAAACAGATCAGAGGCTTAGATTAAACAAGGTGTTAACAAAACACATTGAAACTTGAGATAGGGAGAACGTTGTATATCCAGAAAATCTAATAGTTTATGAAACCTCGGAATGCACCCTCCTGAGGTACTATATTAAGAACATCTAGTAGTTTATGAAACATCTTTTCCCTATATCTTAGCTTTTGAAACAAGAAGCATCCTCTCCTATTAAACCGCTGCATTTCTCAGTGGTTTGCAACCCCTGATTCCTTTTATTTGAATACAGGATCAAGTAACTGTATGGCATATAAACCTCCTTTCCCATGAACACTACATTGATTAGTTTCTGAAGAAGGTTTTTTTCTTAAAGAGGATCTTATTATTTCTGATTTCTGCATCCCACAGGAGCTGTCTTTTTAGCATGTGATAGAGCTAAGTTACTGGCTTCATGGTTAAGTGGCTAGAACCCATCATCCTCAATCACAAGTTGTTGCTTAGTTTAGTGAAGAGGATCCCACAAAGAGCTAAACTTGGTGGTCTGCCTCAGATTTTTCTACAGAAATCCAGTCAGAGGAGCCCAATGGCATCTGGTATGTCAGTACTTGGAGGATCTCGATTAGACAGCTTGTGTATCTATAGTCTTGCGAGGAAAAAAGACAACATGCTTACTCTTGCAAGGAAGAACGACCGGATGCTTATGACAGCAGTGGGTTCATTCAATCTATCTTCATACTGTATTGATTGCTCCAGAATGGCAAGTGGGGGCTTGAAGATTGGGAGGAAATGCGGCGGAGAGCTTCCTAGACTTTTCTTGCATGATGCTACTCTGTATAAAAGTGAGTGGAATTATTGTAGGAAGCCACGATGCAAGGATTTTCACGCGTCTAGCTCGTCGTCATTTTCGGCTGGATTCCCGGTGGATGCCTCACTTGATGAGACTTTGAACAAGGAACGGCTTGAATATCCCACAACTTCCTCTGACTCGTACGTTTTACTGCGATTTATATCTCCTTCCCATTTCGGATATATGACTCCAATTACTTGTTTATGCAGATAATTTATGATGATATTAGATTGGGGTACGAAAGAGACACCTGCCAATATTTGCTGTTATCATCATTATATTTGGAGACTTACTAAATAAATTGAAATAGTCCGTGAAATTTATATTCTAGAAGTATTAGGTGGTTGTTTTCCTGTAGACTACTTGCTCTGAACATAGGTGTTTTCTTCAAATAATTTTCAAAAATGTCTGAATAACAAACATGGATTTGGTTGTTTTTTTAGGACCATTGAGGGAAAACCGCTGAAGCTAAACTCAGGCTCATGTTATTTACCCCACCCAGATAAGGAGAAAACTGGTGGTGACGATGCTCATTTCATATGCGACAATGAGCAGTCTATAGGTGTGGCTGACGGTGTTGGGGGTTGGGCAGAACTTGGAATTAATGCAGGCATATATGCTCAACAGCTCATGTCTCACTCAGCAGCTGCTATTCAGCATGAACCAGAAGGATCCATAGATCCTATGCGCGTACTCGGGAAAGCTTATTCATTCACCAAGGTTCTGGGCTCATCCACAGCTTGCATCATTGCCCTTACTGAACAGGTTCGTTCTCTTTCTCTAGTCTCTCTCTCAGCTAATTGGAGGCTTTTAATTTTGCATTCTGTCAGAGAGTACTAATGCTACTTCATTTTTCTATTTATCCAGCACTGCTCATGCCATTTTAATTTTAATCTTCCTTGAAAAGGAATTCATCTTGTTGCATGGGTAAGCTCTAAATTGAAAATATGAACCTTGCACCTGAACTTAACATGTGAAGAACAAATCAACCAATTCTTCTTGGTAGAAGGTTGCAATTCCTGTACAGATTGTAATGGCAGGGGAAATTACTTTCTTATATATATATATATTAATTCTCTTAGTCAGTTCCTATTCAGATTGCAATGATGAGGGGAATGGTTTTGTTAGGCGATAATGCGTATTTCTCTTAGTCAACTACAGTCCATCAAGGATGTGAGAGATAATTTTAGTGTCTAGTGAAGATTAAAACAAGGCAGTAAAATTATTTCGGCAGTCTTTTAGAAGGAGACAAGCTGAGGGTCTTTATACCAGGGAGCTTGCCAGTCAGGAGCTTAGTTACACTGTGTTTCTTATTAATGGATACAGAGGAATGAGGTTTGTTAAAATTTATATGTTGAATTCCATGAAAACACTTAATGATATTTTGTAGATGTTTGAACCGTGTTAGGGGAGCAAGGCATTATTTACTCCAAAGTCATTAAATAGAATAAGTTTTGCATAACCTTATACAATAATAAAGAACATATACTGTGCGCAATATGTAGTTTTCAAATAAATGAGCTACTTTCATAGATAGGATAAATGAATGAAAGTAGCAAATCTCTATGATACTTGTGGGAGTAGATTTGTATTTTCAAGGTTGGAGAAAGCGGTAGTCGGTATTCAGTCGGCGGGGTCACCTACTAAGGATTAGTCGGCAGTCGGGCGACTAGTCGGAATTAGTCGGTCATTAGTCGGTTTTGAAGTTTAATTATTTTAAATATATAAATCAGTTTTTTATACATATATTCGTATGTATATACATATATTTGTACATTTTATATGACATCATGATGAAACAAAAGAAGTAATTGACTTTAAATATAACATTAAGCATATTAGAATATGTTTGCTTTTAAAAAAAGTGAAAAATATAAAAAAAGGTTGTTGTAAAAGTCGGCCGATTAGTCGGCCGACTAGTCGGCCAGACTAGTCGGGTGGACCGATTAAGGGCCGACTAGGCCTAGTCGAGTCGGCTACCCCCCCGACTCGACTAGTCGGACCGACTAGTCGGCCGACTTTTGCAAGCTTGTGTATTTTTATTTCTTTCCTTCTTATTTCTCTCTAGGATTAATGTAATCTCTCCATCAACCCTCGAATGCTTGTCTTCTATATAAAAGGAGTCTAGTCACTTAGACTGGAGACAGTGGTGTGGCGGATGGTGGCATGAGTTGCATGACGTTGCATGCGAGAGACATGACATGTACACTGCCTGGAGACAGTAAGGGCCATGGTACTCAGTCCTGCATGCCGTGGCGCCCCTAGGGAGAGCAAAAAGATACGTTTGTTGGGATCTTTGAATTCTAGCATACTGAGATAAAGTAGAAGAAGTGGATGGTCCCCTTTGGGCTTGAGGCCTGTTTTATTTTTTAGTTTTTCTTTGTTGGCCTTAAAGACCAACTATTCCTTTTACTTAAAGAAATAAAACAAGAAAAAGATAAAAAGACGTGACTTTTTAAAAATCATCAAGATGAAAATATTAAAGGAAAATAAAAAAAATAAAGAGAGAAATAATACTTATTTATTCCTAGCCCTACTTGGTCGGATACCTTCATGTTTTTTAGAAGTATAAGAGAAAGAGGGAGTAAAAGAGTAGAGGTTATCTCACAGAAAGGAGATTGTTGTTATCTTTAAATAAAAAGCATATATTACAATGGCTGCATGGGTTGCATGGGTAGTTCGAACAACAGGTGTGTCTGAGGTCACCAAATGAAGGTTTTAACATGGAACAGGAGGGGTCTGGGTGACCCAGAAAAATGAAGATGCGTTGGAGCTATGTTGAATGATTGGGGTTGTGATGTAGTGTTGTTGCAGGAGTCAAAGCTCTCATCCTGTACCTGGGACCTATGGAGGTCGTTGGGTGCTGGATTCCTATTTGACTTCAGAACTTTGAATGCTATTAGAACTGCAGGAGATGTTATTGTTGCTCTGGAAAGACTCGGCCTTTAGCTTTGTTTCAGAACTAAAAGGTTCTCATGTCTTACAGTTCTTTTGGAGCACATCCTGTCGGGCACATTCGAATGCCTTCTCTTGTGTCTATGAGCCTTGTGCTCAAACTCTTTGATCGGGTCTTCGGTCTGATATGCGTACTGCCATATACACCTTTTAGGGTATGTCCTGGCTTGTTGGGGGGGTGATTTTAACGTCTCCTTGCTTTCCTCTGATAGGCCCCGCTTGAGAGGTGGTCAAGACTCTAGTTCTATTGACTTTGGTGAGCTGATTGATGATTTTGAGCTTGAGGTGATTGATGCGTCAAGCATTAACTAGCCGGCCTCATTCTTCTTTCCGCACGCCTTCTCAGCCCTCCGATCTGTCTCTGATGATTTCATCATGGCCGTTCGTCTGCGTTGCACCCCCATCCGCTGATCTGATCAGATTAGAGCCATCAACGCCCTCTATTAGCGCCTCCCACTAGGCTGTTGGATCATAAGATCCAACGGCTAATGCTCATCTTCCACCTCCCGTAATGCCTCCGGGCCGCAATTTACCTCGTTGCCACTGTATATTCTCTCATTTCTCTATGCAACCTCAAACCCTCTCTCCATGTCAAATCACCACTCCGATGTAGCCCTAACTTCACCCTCGCATGCCCTAACCCTAGATCCATGTATCCGTTGTTGACCTACCCTTGATGACCGTTGCAAAACGTATCGAGACATCTTTTGTAACGGGCCCTCTCTTCCTTAAAACCATCACCACAGTCGTCGCTCACCGCATCCACCCTTGCCTGTGAGAGCTCCGAGCACCCTAGACCTTGATGCAACATGATAACGAATTTTGTGCACATTTATTTTATTTATTTTAATTATCATTTGTTTTGTTTACTTATTTAATTCCCATGTAAAAGGCTCATTATAAAAGGCCTCTTTTTATCTTTTCCCTTTGATTTCTTCTTTCCCTAATTTTAGGGATTTGTTGCTTCTTTTGAGGGGGAGTAGCCTCTATAAAGGGCTCCCTTTATATTATGGTTTTTCAAGTTAAGTTGAATTGAGAAAAATTTCTCCCACCCTAATTCTCCCTCTCGGTTTTCTCTCTCTCATCCTCTCCCATCCCGCGCCCTCTCTCTCCCCGATCCCTCTTTCTCTCTCGTGCCCTAATCCTCCAGCGCCGCCTCTTCCCTTCTCCCCGCGCCACGTCCTCTCCAGTCCAGCGCCGCCTCTTCCCTTCTCCCCGCGCCACCTCCTCTCCACTTTAGCGCCGCCTCTTCCCTTCTCCCCGCGCCACCTCCTCTCCACTCCCGCGCCGCCTCTCTCCCTTCCAGCGCCGCCTCGCCTCGGCACCCTCTCTCCCTTCCCAACCTCGCCGCCACCCCCGCGCCTCCCCGTCCATCTCTGACGCGCTACTGCGCCCTCGCCCAACCGCGCCCTGCACCCAGACCACTTCCGCCATTCCCCCCCACCTGCGCATCAATACGACGCCGCCCTCCCTGGGTTTACCAGATCGCCAGCGACCCCTCCTTTCTCCGCCTGTGCTAACGCCTACTTCCCCACCATCCACGACCAAACCGCCACCGCTATCGACGATCCAACAGCCGCCAGCCATTCCCCGACCGCCGCCGTTCCTGGTTGACCACGAAGCGACCCCAGGTGTCGTGAGGTCGCCCCACGTCCGACTCCACTTTGAGGACCTGATCTGAAGCGTGCCAACTTCTCCTTGCCGGTTGTGGTATGAGCATTTCTACCGCATGCTCCTGTTTTGGCACTCCCCGACTTCACCAAGATTTTCGTGGTCGATTGCGACGCCTCACATGTCGGGATTGGCGCTGTCCTAAGTCAAGAAGGACGACCTGTCGCCTTCTACAGCGAGAAATTGAACGATGCCAGATCACGGTACTCCAGTTATGATGTTGAATTTTATGCCGTGGTCCAAGCTCTCAAGCATTGGAGACATTACCTGATCCAGCGTGAATTTATCCTTAACTCTGATCATGAAGCCCTGAGATATTTGAACTCCCAGAAAACTCTTAACAAGCGTCATGCCAAATGGGTTAATTTCCTCCAAGAATACACTTTCCATCTCAAACACAAAGCCGGAACCCTGAATCGTGTGGCCGACGCGTTGAGCCGGCGAGCACATGCCCTGACCACAATGACCGTCAACACAACAGGATTTGAAACTCTCAAGGACCTCTACCCCACTGACCCTGACTTCGGTCAAGTTCATGTCGACTGTGTTGGTACCGGGCAGGACCCAACAACCACCTATGTTCTTCATGAGGGTTTCCTATTCAAAGGCCACCAACTGTGCATCCCTGCCACATCCCTTTTAGAGAACTTAATTTCAGAATTACACAATGGAGGTTTAGCTGGACACTTTGGAAGAGACAAAACCTTGACCCTTCTCCAAGAACGCTTTTATTGGCCGCAGTTGCGAAAGGATGTGACAAAATACGTACAGAAATACCAAACATGTCAAAGATTCAAAGGCCACTGGCAGAACATTGGACTATACACACCCCTACCCATTCCTCTGCGACCTTGGGAAGACATCACCATGGATTTTGTGGTAGGGTTACCCCTCACTGTGCGAAAGGTTGACTCTCTTTTTGTGGTTGTGGATCGATTTTCTAAAATGGCACATTTCATTGCATGTAGGAAAACCTCAGATGCATCTCATGTCGCTGATTTGTTTTTTCGTGATGTCGTCCGTTTGCATGGTGTCCCTCGTTCTTTTACTTCAGACTGTGATACCCGGTTTTTGAGTCACTTTTGGCGCACGCTTTGTTCCCGTCTTGGTACTCATCTGCAATATAACACCGCTTATCATCCACAAACAGATGGGCAAACTGAAGTAGTTAACAGATCATTAGGAAATTTGTTGCGATGTCTTGCAGGGGACTCTCCGTCCAAATGGGATCTAATTCTTCCCCAAGCTGAATTCGCATATAACAGTTCCACTAATAGGTCCACCGGAAAATCCCCTTTTGAAAATGTGTACGGCTTTCCACTTACCCAATTTCTTGACCTAAAACACACAACCATGCAAGGGAGAAGTAGTGCAGCTGCTGAGGATCTGGTCGAACACCTAACTCACATCCATACTGAAATCCGAGCCAAACTCCAATCCATGACCCAGAAATACCAAACCCGCCAACCTACACCGAAGAGAGAGCGAGTTCAGAGTTGGAGAATTAGTGATGGTCCACCTTAAAAAAGAGAGGTTTCCTTTGAGAGTCCACCAAAAATTGAGTGAACGGAAAATTGGTCCATTTCGAGTCCTCAAGAGGATTGGACCCAATGCATATTTACTCGATCTACCGCCAGACGTTCAGACATCACCGGTCTTCAATGTAGCAGATCTCTTCTTATATCATGGAGATGAACAGGCCGATGCCACCCCAGTAGCAGTTCCCGCCAATGATGATATGCGCCAACCGCCAGCCGCAACCGATGCTGATCAGATTGAAGATATTGCAGACATCCGAGATATGACGACTAGACATGGTCTCTTCCGGCGATATCTAGTCAAATGGAAGGGACGACCTTTTACCGATTGCACCTGGATTGACGAGGATGAACTCCAACAACTCCGCCCCGATATACATCAGAATTTCCGCAATGCCATCTCGACGGAGCGAGATTCTTTTCAGCAGGGGGAGTTGATGCAGCATGATAACGAATTTTGTGCACATTTATTTAATTTATTTTAATTATCATTTGTTTTGTTTACTTATTTAATTCCCATGTAAAAGGCTCATTATAAAAGGCCTCTTTTTATCTTTTCCCTTTGATTTCTTCTTTCCCTAATTTTAGGGATTTGTTGCTTCTTTTGAGGGGGAGTAGCCTCTATAAAGGGCTCCCTTTGTATTATGGTTTTTCAAGTTAAGTTGAATTGAGAAAAATTTCTCCCACCCTAATTCTCCCTCTCGGTTTTCTCTCTCATCCTCTCCCATCCCGCGCCCTCTCTCTCCCTGATCCCTCTTTCTCTCTCGTGCCCTAATCCTCCAGCGCCGCCTCTTCCCTTCTCCCCGCGCCACCTCCTCTCCAGTCCAGCGCCGCCTCTTCCCTTCTCCCCGCGCCACCTCCTCTCCACTCCAGCGCCGCCTCTTCCCTTCTCCCCGCGCCACCTCCTCTCCACTCCCGCGCCGCCTCGCTCCCTTCCAGCGCCGCCTCGCCTCGGTACCCTCTCTCCCTTCCCAACCTCGCCGCCACCCCCGCCCCTCCCCGTCCATCTCTGACGCGCTACTGCGCCCTCGCCCAACCGCGCCCTGCACCCAGACCACTTCCGCCATTCCCCCCACCTGCGCATCAATACGACGCCGCCCTCCCTGGGTTTACCAGATCGCCAGCGACCCCTCCTTTCTCCGCCTTGAGCTAATTTGCCCTCACCTCCTTATCAACAGTTCAGCCCTAAGAAAATCAGTGGATTCCTCCATCAACTCCCGCTCCTCCTGTCCTTTGGGCCTAAACTCACTCACATCTCCTTAACTCCCACGACCGTCTATTAATAACTAAGCTTTGCCTGTGCGTCCTTCTGTGATGGGGCGTATACGCGGCCCGCAGGTCGGGTCGTACTAGAACCAACAATGCTTTGAGCTGGTTGCTGTTGCTGTCGTGTTTGCTAACGCCTACTTCCCCACCATCCACGACCAAACCGCCACCGCTATCGACGATCTAACAGCCGTCAGCCATTCCCCGACTGCCGCCGTTCCTGGTTGACCACGAAGCGACCCCAGGTGTCGTGAGGTCGCCCCACGTCCGACTCCACTTTGAGGACCTGATCTGAAGCGTGCCAACTTCTCCTTGCCGGTTGTGGTATGAGCGTTTCTACCGCATATTCTTCCACGATATAACAATAGATTGTGGGCTGTTCTATTGCTGTTTAGTTTGGTGACTTATTGAGATTTCGTGCCGCAAATATCGCTATTTGTTTCCTTAATCATTAACTATTTAAGTTGCCCTAAGATTGTGGAGGAATCGGTGCTAAATTTCGGATCTTTCATCGTTTGTGGTTGCTGAAATTTGTTTATCGTTCACTTTCTGTCGTCGTTCGTCATTTTTATTCCGTAGGTTCATCGTCAAGTCGCCACTCATTTCATTACTAAAATTATTGTTGCATCAGACCTTCTTCGTGACAGGGAGATCATGAGATTGTGTGTAAAGATAGAGCAAGTCACCAACACGATCCAAGTTGGAACCACCTTGTCGCAACATCTTCATCGGAGTTGTTGGAGCTCTGCTCATATACAGAGCATTGAGCGACGACCGAGGCTTCCAAACCTCGACCCTAGGCCCGTGTTCCATCCTTTGTGTTCCTTCTCAGTTCGTTTCTTCTTCTCCAAGTGATCATTCCCTTCATTTCTTGGTTTCTTCTCCATTTATTTCACACACTACCACACCTCGCCGCTTCACACTAATTACTCCTTGGGCTTCGCTATCACCTTGCTGTTTTCGTGCACCTCTCATCTTCTTCTCCAGTTCTTCGTCACCTCCCCCACATTGATCTGTCACTACCCTTTTAAGGGTAGTGACCCATTTAGGCTTCGTTCCCTCGCCTCTGACGAGCCCCTAACCTCATCCCTTTTCCATTTCCGAAGCTTGGTTTTTGGCTTGGGATTTTGCCTAACCATACAGGTACATTGTTCCTTCTTGATTGGTTGGAATTCGCGAGGCTCACTGTTCACTGCCTCCGCCTCCAATTACACTTCATCGACCAACAAATCTATGCATCGCCAGACCTCCATCAGACTCCAACATCTTCACAAAGCCTTTAGGGATGAGGCTTAAATATCAAGTTATATTCGATGTTGCTCTAAAAAAAATCTGTATGAGGGGCACTGATTGTATCGGGGTGATCACTTTGTTGGGAGTAGACAGAGTCACCGAGGTCAGCATTCTTAGTTGATGCATCAAAATTTTCTTTACGGACTACAACAAATTGGTCGTCTCCGTCAATAGTGAGAACAGGGCGGTAGAAGGATAATCATTCTTGGACTAGCAAACCGACTCAATATGCCCAATTTTTCTATAGAAAGCATATTTGGTTGTACCCAACCTTTGCTTGACAGATACGGTTGTGGCCACGTCCTTGTTATGTACCACGTCCTCCTTGTCCTGAAAGCACAAAGGCATTAGTCTGTCAATTTATCTTGAGTGTTGGTGTTGCAAGTGACTGTTGGACGACTTAGCTTGACATTCACCTCCTCCACTATGGGTAGTGTGGATGCCTTAATCAATTGATATTTTGCTGTAATGTAGCTTGGGACCAAGGTCCTAAGTGTCGGTTTCGGTCACCATTTCGATGATCGTCCGAAACGGAATTTCGATCGAATTTCTATAGAAATTTCGGTCATTTCTATCATTTTTTGTAGCAGGGTCCCCATATTTCGGTCATTTCGGTCGAATTTCGATTTCGACTGGATATCGATGTTCGACAGAAATTCGACTAAATTTCGCTGAAATTTGATGCTATGCTCGGCACGAACCCAACAAGAAATACCGTGATCACCATGTGTTTGCGATATTCTTTTTGTTTTGGACATCTATATCTTGCAGTACAAGAGTTATATTTCTCAAACAATACAACAACAACAAAGCCTTTTCCCACAATTAAGTAGGGTCAGCTACATGGATTCTTCGCCTCCATTCAGATCTATCTTGGGTCAATCCTGGGCTTATATCCATAAAACTAAGATCCCTTCGTATAGTTTTTTCCAACACTTCTTAGAACGTCCTCGCCCTCTCTTTGCCGGCTCAACATCCCAACACTCGTATCTCCTAACTGGTGCATCAGCTGGTCTTCTTTGCAAATGACCAAACCATCTTAAGCGGTTTTCTCGCATCTTATCCTTGATCGGAGCTACACCAACTTTCTTTCTGATTGCATCATTCCGAATCCGATCTTTACGTGTGTGTCCACACATCTATCTTAGCATTTTCATTTCTGCTACAACCATTCTCTGCACATGTCTATGGTTCACATGCCAACATTCAAATCCATAGAGCATAGCAGGTCTCACAGTTGCTTTGTAAAACTTTCCTTTAATTTTTAAAGGAATTTTTTTTATCACAGAGAACAACAGAGGCTCCTCTCCACTTTCACCCTGCATTTATTCTATTAGTAACATCTCCATCAATTTCCCCATCATGTTGCAAAATAGATCCCAGATATCTAAAAGAATCGCTCTTCCGAATGTTATCATCACCAATCTTCACCTCGATTCCTTCACCATTGCTTCCATCAAAGGAGCACTCCATATATTCTGTCTTAGCCCTACTTATACGAAATCCTTTACTCTCCAACTCATGTCTCCAAACCTCAAGCTTCTCATTTACTCCATCTCTAGTCTCGTCAATCAACACAATATCATCAACAAATAACATACACTAAGGTAACTCATCTTGAATGTGACTTGTCAACTCGTCCATAATCAAAGTAAAAAGAAATGGACTCAAAGCTGAACCTTGATGTAAACCGATGTTGATGTCAAAATAGCCAGTCTTCTCCGGGATCCTTACACAAGATAAAGTCCTATCATACATGTCCTTTATGAGGTTAATGTATATGACATGTACTTGTCTCTTCTCCAAAACTCTCCACAATATCTCTCATGTGACAGAATCATAAGCCTTCTCCAAATCAATAAAGATCATATGAAGGTTCTTCCTTTTAGCTCTATAAATCTCCATTGTTCTCCTCAGCAAATGGATGGCTTCAATGGTTGAGCGACCTGGCATGAATCCGAATTGATTTTCTTTTACGTTAGAAACTTGCCTCAACCTTCTTTCGATCACACGCTCCCAAATTTTCATTAGTGTGACTCATCAGTTTGATACCTCTGTAATTAAAACAATTTTGAATGTCTCCTTTATTCTTATAAAGAAGCACCACGATACTCCTCCAATCTTCAGACATTTTCTTGCTTCGCCAAATAACATTGAATAGATTCGTAAGCCAAGTCAAACCGCCTCACCTAAAACTCTCCATACTTCTACAGGGATGTCATCCGGTCCCACACCTTTCCCAAGTCTCATAACCAAAGTTTTAAAAATCGGACCGGACATTGAACCGGTTAGTCTTCGGTTTGGTCCAACCGGGTCGGACCGTCGGTTCCAAACCAGTCAGACTGGTGATGATGTCAGCATGACGTCATCATTCATATCGACTCGGAAAAAATCGGACCGGACTTAATTTACTAGTCTGATTGGTCGAACCGATTTTTTTGAACCGATAAAACCTAATATATATATAAATATGTATTTGTATTAATGAAATAATCATTTAAAAATTTCAAATCTTATAACATAAAAACATGAAAAGGTAGTCACGTTTTCTAGCATTATATATGAATATAATATTGTAATAATTTATTTATAGTTACTTTTAGAAAATTACCCCCAAGAAGTAGTGACACAAGTTATATTCCAAAAAAGAGAGGACGTAACTGAAATTGTAGAATTTACGAAGGGTACAAGTGATAAAAACCCTATTATGTCATTATTTAAACCTTTATTTTTTAAAATATACTAAACCATCAAATCCGGGTCAACCCGGTCCAACCGTCTGGGTCAACCCGGTCCGACCACCGGTCTGACCCGATTTTTTATTTTCTTTTTTTTTAAATAATTACCTAAAACTAGCCAAACCGACCAGGTCGGGGCCGGGTTCTCGGTCCGACTGGTCGGTTCGGTCTGATTTTTTAAACCCTGCTCATAACCTTCAAAGCCTCATCTACTTCCTTTCTTTGAATCCGTCTATAGCTTGCTTCAGACAATAACTGAGAAATATTCAGTTAATGGGCACTCAACTTGCTTCAGATTCATCAAATCTAATAAGTAGAATACCATACTGAATTTCTGATCCTGACTTTATGTTACCCCTAGGGCTCGTTTGGTTACTGGGTTGGAGTGGGTTGGGGTAACCTGATTGGAATAGTAGCTATTTGAGATGGTTATGAGGATTGGAGAGGAATGAAATAAAGAATGTGATGGGATGTCACTATGATTTGTGATAGAATTCCATCCCATCAAAAGATGGGGGTAAACCGGGTTACCCCGGGATAACCGGGGTACCCGGTTACCAAACGAGCCCTAGAGTGGTGGACATATCTTATGCATTTTCATAAAAAAATTCAGCAATAATTCCGCTAATAACATTCATAATGATACAGGAAAATATGACCATCTTTAACCCACGTATCATTCTTCTCTATTTTATTAGCATCCTTTGGCTATAGAAGGATGCACTCTCTCATATTCTCCTACGATTATTAAGAATGTCATCAACCATTGTGGATAATTGGTCTTGCCCAACATCGCGATGTGGCCAGATGGGGAAGTTGTGTGCTGCCTCGATTGTTTAACTCTTCATGGCCAATGGTTTCGTGTAGAACGCAAAAGGTCTACGCAGTGCATATTCAGCATATACACCAGAGCCACACGAACTCAGGGAGAAAGTAGATTAGTTTGACAAAATATCTGCGAGGACCTGTGTCAGGTATAGTTGGTGAGGACCTGGAGGTGAGGGGCATGCCTAAAGGTAGTCGAATGGGCCTAGAGGTGGGGGACTGTGGTGGCGGTAGTGGAGGCGCTGGGAATGAACTGGTGACACTGGGGTGGGAGGGTTTCCTTTTGCCGGCGGCTGATGGTATTTCCTGGGAGTTTCTGCATCTGTTACCAAGTTGAGAATGAAAGATGTTTTCCTTGTTAGAATTTCACACCTAAAGGCTCCTTATATAAGTAGTGTTTTAGGGTGATGCTTACACCAAACGAGACATTGTCATGACAAAAGACATTGTATTCTTAGGGGAAAATGTGTCTCAACAGTTTATTTTTGTTCATGTTAACACCATCTTTCTATGATGCTGGCACAATATTCCACTATATCAATGTTTTTCACTTCACAAATGCTATAACAAATGTGTCTTATATTCTTATGTAATCTCGTCAGAATTTGTAATTGGAAGATAGTTGGATCTGGGCTTACTAATGATTAGGCTTTCTAATGATCTTTGTTACTCAAAGTAAAGGATGTATGCATTTTGGTTGGTTGTGGATGCCTGATCGAGAATGTAGAAGTTCTTCTAAGAGGCAAATTATTTGTGGATTTTGTGAATAGAATTTTATTTATCGTTTTAGATGTTCTGCAATTATCCAGACATGGACACCGATCTTTTTTTGTGTTCGTTTCACTGGAGATGGTGTAGATGAGGTTGGATGTGAACATGCTTGTGTTTATATAACGATTCACGGGAGGGGCTTCCCTGATTGTTTTTGCATCGGGCATCATTACTTATATTGGGTGGGAGAAAGTTTTGTGGCCATTTTGTCAGAAAGTTCTGTTTTATGTTGACTTTAGCGGATGGTAAAACTTCTGCAATTATATGCCATCCAATTCAGGATCTTTATTTTATTTGTTTCACATGTGCAGGGCATTTGTGCAGCCAACTTGGGAGACAGTGGTTTTATAATAGTCAGAGACGAATCTACCATCTTCCAATCTCCATCCCAACAACATGGGTTCAACTTCCCTTATCAGCTAGAGTATGGCGATAATGCTGATCACCCGGAATTCTGCACAGGTTTGTAAAATACCATCGTCCCCACGCTTTGTAGGAGCCATAGATTGCCATATAAACAATTTCTAAGTGCTTCCATTGTGGAAGAAAAGATCAAATGCCATCTTCTAATTTGTTCGATATCTATTGAAAAAGATAATACCATAGACTTTTAATGTAGCAAGATGTGAGTGTATGTATCTAGCCATGTAGCATCGAGGATGTGCTTTCTAACTGGTAGTTGCCTTTTTGTCTTTGATTAAATAATTCTTTATAGACTAGATTGCTTCTGAACTTAGGGAAGATAGTTTTCAGTCATTGTTTTGCCTTAAAAATGATTACTAAAATACCATTTTGGCTTTCTTAAACCTCAACTCTTCTGCACTAGGGAAGAATGTATTCATCTGTCAAAGATTGATTTGCTGAAAGCCCATGGTAGCTGGATGTCACAGTATGTTTTGTGTGCATAGACATACAACTCTGTTCGACACACAGGTATTCACTGTAGATGTTGCAGCTGGGGATGTCGTTGTGGCCGGAACTGATGGCCTCTTTGATAATCTCTTTGATGAGGAAATAGCATCAGTCGTCAAGGATGCTGTTGTGTCTGGATTATCACCGAATGAAACTGCTAAGAATATAGCCACTCTTGCACAGCTGCGAGCCTTGGATAAGGAACGTCAGACGCCTTTCTCGGCTGCAGCAAAGCAGGTCGGTATCCCGTTTTATGGAGGCAAACTCGATGATATCACAGTCGTGGTCTCTTACATATCGTAGGACTGTTTTAGACATGTAGGCATCTAGGCCAGGTAATTGTTCGAAGTCGAGAATGCGGTGAACATGTAAATGACTCGTAATGCTTCGTGCACACTATATTTCCTCAAGTGAGGGATTAGATCATCATGTCTCTAAGCTGTATATCTATCATTCCAATGGAAGATGGAAGTTTTTTGGTTCATTTTACTGTTATGTCAATGTCACGAATCCTTGTAACTTTTGTTACAAGTAAGACCACATTTGGTACTATCATACTTAGGTTATAACTAGGAGTGCACGTGGTTTGGATCTTAGCGTCCAATCTAGCATTAACAGGTATAAATTTTTCAATAGAAATCCGATTTATTTAACATTAAAGTCCAATCCAATCTACTGATTACGTATCCGATTGGATTTTTTATTCATATTCTTCCGTGATAGTCCCGTTCGTTTGTAGCAGCCAACATATGGGGGCTAATCCAATAGAGGTCTAAACAAATGAATATTTACTGCAATAGGGGTTGGCTTTTTTATATTTTAATCATACTTTCATTTTCCTTTTTATTCTAACACGAAGTATTTTAAATAACAATTGAAATGGGCACTTGACTAAGGAGATTGTTGGAAAAATCGGTAGATGTGAAATAAGAAATAGAATTGTCCATCCTGGTATTCTATATTTTTGTCAATCTTTGTCCTAATCTTTATTGTTGCATACTTGTAAATTAAATAGCACAATTATAAGAGAATTCATGTGTAATTGTAAACACGGTTTGAATGACAGAATCAAACCAATCCAATCTAGTAATATCGGACTGGATTAGATTATAGATTTTATCTGATTCATATGCACCTCTCATGATAGCAAGAGACTGGATCAGATTATATCTGATTCATATGCACCTCTAATTATAGCAAGAGTTGAATCGCTAATTTATACGGAAAGCATGACTAGTTCTTCAAATTTTTAGATGTTCAAAGTGGTTTCATGCTCGGGATAAATTTGCTATTGTATTCCTATTATTAGACATTTGGAAAATCTGTATTGGTATTTTTTTTAACAGCATGGATCCTTGGTTGTCTGTTTGTAACCATTTCAACTAATATCAGTGTAATCATATTTGTGACTAATTGATGCAATCCTAAATACCCAACTAACCTATTCAAAATCGCAAGAACTTAGATACAAAAATTTTACTACAGAAAAATAAATTTAATAGACTTTCCAACAACTGCGATACACGGTCAAGGTCCAAGTGAGAACCCATGAACGGTTAAACATTAATAATATCCAGATAGTGTGGTGCTTATTGTTGTTCGCACAAAGGTAACGAAGTACACGAACAGGATGATTGCAACAATGAGTAGACAAGATAAATACCGACAGCTGATTCAACAAAAAAAATGAATTCAAACCATTCTTCCAGGGCTGCGGCCGGAAGATTTTCTAAACAAAACCATATTGAGAATGCTGGAATAAATGAGGATGCTAGAATAAATAAACTTCAGAAAATATTGGGATTAATAGATCTGAATGTGCTGAACAGAGACGTTGCAAAAATTAACTCGTCGCAGACTATACTGATTAGACTTGAACTGACAACAACTAAATAAAATAACCCACTAAACAGGAAAGAACACTGAGTTCCAGAGGGCAACAATATGAGGCAGAACTCGTGTTGCTGAAGGGAATGTGGGAAGGTTCGCGACAATGGATGAGCGGCAATGACGTGCATAGGCTAAGCCGAGGTTCGTCAGCGATGGTTGGGGTCGATGCAAGAGAAAAGGTGGCAATAGGCTGGGTGGTAGTCATGGTGGAGGGCTAGAGGCTACATGCTATGGTAACATCTAGCAGTGGTGATGAAGGTGAGGTTGATAGCGGGGTTGTTGGCGGCACAAAATGCTGGAGGTGGGGCTGTTTAGGCTGGCGGAGGTAGAGAGGGAGGGAGGAGAAACGAGAAGGTTAAGGTTAGAGAGAAAAAGACAATATAAGAAGAGAGGCTTCAGGGAGGAAGAGAGGGAAGATGAGATGAGGTAGTGCCTTTGAGGGTTTTTGTTTGTATATGCAAAAGCTGCATTCCTTTTCCCTATGAGGTTCCTTTTATATCAATAGGAGCAAAACCTAGACTATGGACTCCAAAAATAGAAAATTACATAATAATAAAAAACACATTGCAACATGACTCTTGAGATTCTTTCTTTCATGGTAAAATTTTGTTTAGCCCCCTTGAACTGGGCATGAACTGCATCATTTCCCCCTGTTTGGAGAGAATCTTGCTCCCGTAAGATTGCATTGTAGTAGTTCTACAAAAGGCCGGGACGAAGCTTTTCTAATTCATGCTCTTCAATCAACGAACTATCCTCCAAGCGTCGTCGCCCCGTCCATTGTACTAGGAAACGCCGAGTAATTCCGTGACGTATTACCAAATCACGAACATCCAGGATATCATCAACAACATCTAGGGATGTCAGCGGGTCGGGTTTGGGGCGGGTATTACTATTCCCAAACCCATATCCATTTATAATATCACTACCCATACCCGCCCGTTTATTAAACGGGTAATTTCTAACGGGTACCCATATACCTGTCGGATACCCGTGTACCCAATGGGTACCCATATCTTCGACATGGTAAATCATAAGTTGATTACAAATGTATACAAGATTTCATACATAGACGAAATAGAGTGAGATCTTGTAATATGGCAATTCATAAAAATGTGTAATATATAGAGAATACTAAATGTTTATATATGTTAAGCGTTTAATTCTTTTGTGTTGATATTTTTTATTTATTAAAGATACAAAAAGTTAGTTGAAGATGAATAAATGGATGAAGAGGAGAAAATTGAGTTGGATATTTAATATGTAGATTGATACATATTAGATATGAAATGGATTTGAGTCTAGGTTCTGATTAAAATGCAACACACATCTACTCTTTATATATATTTTTA